>CM010622.1:17534584-17727084 GCA_003430845.1 Xanthoceras sorbifolium
TTCTATGGCTGCCCATTTCACCTTCTTCAATTCGGAATATTCATGGCAATCAAACACCAACTCTATTCTTTTCTCCCACTCCAGATAAGCTTCAGGATCAATTTTACCTTGGAAGGTTGGAATCTTCACCTTTATACTACCTAAATTATTATCAACCCTCTCTACATACCTATCTCCTCTATTCCCATTCCTATCTTCTCTATTCCCATACCTATCTTCTCTATCCCCATACCTAACTCCTCTACCTCCCATTCCACGCCTAAATCTCCCCGCACCCACACTGGACATGCGATCATCCTCCTCTATGTCATTATCATCCCCGTAGTAATCATTAACTTTTTCTCTAACCGGAACCCTCTCTCTCCTACGTGCTTGGGGAACGGGTGGTGGCTGTTCCGCACGTGTATTTTCTACCCGATCTAATCGTTCATGAATCGGTTCTATCTTCGCCCTTAACAATCTCCCCATCTCCCTCGTCAATGCTTCCATTATAAACTTTGTATAAACCTTTCTCAACACCTCCTCCGAAACACTTTCCTTAGACATATGCGCTGCAAGAAAACGTTAGCAGAAATATAAAAGAAGGTCCTCACTTCACTCCCTCACATGTTTCTTTCAAGAAACTGTTCACTCAGTTGCACTCGTGTTTCACACAATAAATTCGGCTTTTACCCTCAATATGTCCTCACCTCTCTTGCCTTTTTCCACTCGTAATTTTTCTCAAAAGTTCTTATCAAACTAACCAAACAATAATCAAGATTTCTTAGCCACGTTCACACGAAATTCACACGAAACAAAAGTTTCTAGGTTCACACGAAACGAATCACAACGAAACTGGAATAACAAAGTAATAGGACAAGAATAACAAAAACGAGTTTCTAGTACCAGGATTTTTTTTTTCTTCTCAGATCTAGACATGCACAAGAAGTTCTAGAAATAAGATGTAATTTTGTGATCAACGAAATCAAAGCAGAAGAATAACATAGATAGATAACTTAGATCTGGACACTCATAAGAAGTTCTGGAAATAAGATATAATTTTGTGATCAAAGAAATCAAAGAAGAAGAATAACAAAGATAGAATAACCTGATGTTAGAGCCCTAAGCTCTGATACCAAATGATACGAACCTCATTGATTGTATCAAGATTGATGCCGAAGATCGTTTTAACCTCTGGTTCGGATGGAAACCGCAACCCAACACCTATATCGAGATGTGAACCTTGGTATAAAGAAGGATGCCACAATCAAGGATGAAATACTAGATTGATAAGTCAAGGAGGAACGCCACAAAGAATTCTGATAAGTCCCAGTTAGTTCTCAAAGAACAAAAGAGAAAACTCTCTCAATTTTCATTCAAAATCAAGTCCCCCTTCTTACATCCATCAATATCCTTATATACTGAAACCCTAAAAGAAAGGAAAGGAAACAAGATATTCGGCCATTAAGGCCTTACAAACAGAAAACTAGAATGGCCATAATTGCCTTACAAATGGACAAAACTAAAACAAGCAACTATTAAATCAAGCCCAAGCCGAAATTGTGCCACACTCCCAAGCCTTCTCTTATTCGGCCCACTCAATTGCCTTGATGATGTTAATCAAGCCTTGGTCTTCATGTGGATTCATCTTGGGCTTTAATAATTCAGAATCAGCCCATGTGTCTTGAATTAGGCCATTGAGTGCTTCTTTGAATCTCTTAGCCCTTGTTATTGGCCCAGCTGGAACATGCAATGGATCCCTTGGTGCAGCTCCCTTATTCTCATCAGTAGTTGTGGGTGTGTTTTCTTATTTTATGTATTTTATAATTTTTGGTTGCTGGAATATTAGGGGTCTCAATGACCCTTTGAAGCAACGAGAGGTTAGGCATTTGATTAAAGATGAAAAATTTGTCTTTGTTTGGTTTAGTAGAAACAAAAGTTCTGGAGAAAAATAAAGATTTTATTTTTACAGAAGTGCAAATTACCTCTGCGTGCTCGGAGCTGGGAGGCTACTATTCTTTGGTCTTGCCATTTCCGCAGTTGGCAGCTTCACGGGTGGGTGGTGCGTATTATGCTTGCGGCTGCTGTCTATGCTATTTGGCGTAAGCGGAATGCTAGGATGCATGGCGAGTTAGCTAAACCTGTTACCGTGGTTGTTCGTTCCATTGTTAGAGATGTTTGTATGCGTCTTAATTCCTTATATGGTGTGGTGCATTCTCCTATCAATAGGTGGCTCCACCAGTTTTGGGGTTTATCTGATTTTATTTTTTTGTAATTCGCTTGTTTTGGTTTTTAGGGGGCTTGTCCCTTATGCTTAGCTTTTTATTGCTTTGTTGTGTTTTGAGTTTCGGTTGGTAGGGGGCTCGTCCCTTGACTGACCTTGTGTTCTTCTCGCTGGGGTATGCCCCTTTGCTTTTGTTTTGTCTCTTTGGTTAATATATACTTACATTATCCCAAAAAAAAAAACAAGAATAAGCTGAAGCCTCCCTGCAAAAGAAAGAACCCTACTAGTCTAACTTTTAACTCTCGCTACAATCCTATCAACAAGAACTTTACAATCTACTGCCATAAACTTAGTAGAAATTAGAGGAACCCCAAGATATCTGACAGGTAATGATGAAGACTTATCTAGCATAAGGGCATGGAATGCGGATCCAATCCAAGTTCCCGTTGGGCCAGTTACAAGAGCACGTGCTAAGAAATTCAAAAATGCGTTGAGTGGGCTAATTCAAGGGATTTGGGTTCAGGCATGTTCATGGAGGCCCATTGAAGGAATGGACTTGCAAAAGGAGGGCCCAACCTTAGTGAATGTAATTCAAGTTAAGGAAGAGACAACTTGCTGATTTATAGGGATAACTTTGGAAATTCATAACATTTGAACGGTTAGGGTTTTGGAGATATGTGAGTAGGACTTTTCAAAGATCGTGATCTTATCTTCAACTTTGAATTTGGAATCAGATCTATTGGAGGTCGCACGAGGAAGATATGGTCAGATATTCCAAAGTGTCCAGAAGCTTCCTACTTTGACAATTTGTTATCTTATTTTGACAATTGAGTTAGCTTTTGTTAAATTCAAAAACATCAAGCTTGGAGTGTTGTGTTTTGTCAACAAGTTATTAAATGACACCTTTCTTTACTTAATTTCGTTTCCTATGCTTGGAGGGTTGTTCCAAGACATTTGATTTTCTATTTAAACTCATTTGTAAGTCATTTTATGAAACCATTGAGCAATTAATACAAAACTTGAGTGAGAATTCGTTTCACCTACTTATTCTTGATAGAACTACTGAACTTATCAAAGGAAGGCTTCCTTTGTGGCGTTCTTGAGTGTTTATACTTCCGGGTTCGTGGATTGAGTATTCATCGGGTCTTGAAGGGTGAAGAATCTGATTTTTTGGAGTTCTTGGGCGTAAAACAAATTGAGTGTGGGTTTGGGGGTTATATAGCCTTACGGGTTCACATCATTTGGTATCAGAGCCAAAGTTCCAAAATTAGGTCTGATTTATCTTTGAATTTTCGTCCTTTTAATTCATAGCTTCTGCATTTTAATGTTTACTCTTGTTCTTGCTTGTTCTTCTTGAAGATTTTGTGTATTGATTATATTAAAATTCAAAAAAAAAAAAAAAATTAGAACAAGACTTCTACACAAATTCTGCTTGTATCCTAAGATTTCTTTGAGTTCTACACAAATTCGTGCTTGTATCCTAAGATTTCTTTGAGTTCTACACTATTCTAGGTTGTGTTGTGAGTTGTGTTCATTATCCAAAAAAAAAAAAATCATTATCCAAAAAAAAAATATATATATATATATATATATTCTGGTTGTGTTGTTATTTCGTGGGGTTTTTTTGTTGGTTAGAATATTCATACATTGGTTGATTCTTCTTTGTTAAGTTCAATTAGTTCTTATAGGACTTGAGGGTGAAAATAAAGAGTGGAAAAAGGCAAGAGAGTGTGAGCACAGCATCGAGAACAGCCTATTAGAGTGAAACACGAGTGGAGTGGTATCTTGAGTGCAAACACGTGAGGATTGTGAGGATTTTCTTTCTAACTCTTTCATTGCAGCTTTATATAATGTCGAACCTAAGTGATTCAGCACCTGGAGAGGAGAACATGTCCATTGTTCTGAAGGCCATGCAGCAGCAATTCGAGCGAATGAATGTGGTTTTTAGGGATATTAGAGATAGGATGGATCAACAAGAGGAGGTTATAGCTCGTATACAAAGGGGACAGCCTTTGAACTTGGGTAGACAAAATAGGCGTGGTGTTTTCGGAGATGTATCTGAGAGAGAATGTGAGTTTAGAAGTAGGGATGATGATGATTTCGAATCTGAAGTTGAAATGGGTAGAAATAGGCCTAGAGGAGGTAGGCAGGAAGGAGTGCCGAGAAGAGGATTTCGGGGTCAAAATGGGATAGTTAGGAATCGTGAAGATAATAACTTGGGTAGTCTCAAAATGAAGATTCCGTCCTTTCAAGGGAAAAATGATCCGGAAGTTTATCTCGAATGGGAAAAGAAGGTGGAGCTAGTGTTCGATTGCCACAATTATTCTGAGAATAAGAAGGTAAAACTTGCTGCCATTGAATTTTCTGAATATGCTATTGTTTGGTGGGATCAATTGGTGATGAATAGGAGGAGAAATAGGGAGCGTCCAATAGAGACGTGGGAAGAGATGAAAGCAGTGATGAGGAAGCGATTCGTCCCGAGCTACTACTACCGAGAGCTATACAACAAGTTGCAAAGTCTTCGACAAGGCAACCGAAGTGTGGAGGAATATTATAAGGAGATGGAGGTTGCTATGATTCGAGCAAATGTAGAGGAGGATCGGGAAGCTACAATGTCTAGGTTCTTGGCAGGTTTGAATCATGAAATTACCAATGTGGTGGAATTGCAACATTATGTGGAGTTGGAGGACATGGTTCACATGGCAATAAAAATAGAGAACCAGCTCAAAAGAAGGGGTAATACACGTCCAAGCCAAAATTCTAGTTCATCAGCTTGGAGACCAAATCATTGGAAGAAAGATGAGAAGCAGTCAATGATGAAGCCTAAAGTCGAGCAAAAGCTAGAAGCAACAAACAATGGAAATCAAGGTAAATCCGATTCTTCCATTTCTAGGAATCGTGATATTAAGTGTTTTAAGTGTCAAGGCAGGGGTCACATAGCTAGCCAATGTCCGAACAAAAGAGTTATGGTGATACGGGATAATGGAGAGGTTGAATCCGAAGATGACGAAGAAGACACCAACTCTATGCCACCATTGGAGGATGCTGATAATGAAGAATACGCTGTCCAAGGAGAGATATGGGTGGCCAGGCGAGCGCTAAGTGTCCAAGTCAAAGAAGAAGAAGAAGTACAACGAGAAAACATTTTCCATACTAGGTGCCATGTTAACAACAAGGTATGTAGTATGATAATAGATGGTGGTAGTTGTACACTCTTATGGTGGAAAGGTTAGGCTTGCCAACAATTAAACACCCCCGACCTTACAAGTTGCAATGGCTAAACGATAGTGGTGAAGTAAAGGTGAACAAACAAGTGATGGTTTCTTTTCGAATCGGAAAATATGAAGACAAAGTGTTATGCGATGTGGTACCGATGCAAGCAGGGCACTTGTTACTAGGACGACCATGGCAGTTTGATCGACGTGTTAGCCACAATGGCTTCACCAACAAGTACTCTTTTGTGCATAACCAAAGGACAATCACTCTAGTTCCTTTGACACCACAACACGTTTATGAGGATCAATTGAGGTTGCAATAAGAGAGTGAGAAAAAAAAAAATGAAAGCAAAAGAAAAGGAGGCTGAGACAAAAAAGAAAGAGAAAAAAGAGAGAGAAACGGCCATTGAAAGAAAAGAAGAGAGAAAAATAAATTTTTGTGCAAGAGCGAGTGATGTTAAAAGAGCGATGTTGTCCAACAAACTCATACTTATACTTATGTATAAGGAAGAATGTTTAAATGTTAACCAACTTGAGGCTTCTTTGCCTAGCTCTGTTATGTCTCTGTTGCAGGAATTTGATGATGTTTTTCCCGAGGAAATTCCAGATGGTTTGCCACCTATTCGAGGGATTGAGCATCAAATTGATTTTATACCCGGCGCAACCATTCCAAGCCGACCAGCCTATCGCAGTAACCCTGAGGAGACAAAGGAGCTTCAAAGGCAGGTTGATGAATTAATGAAAAAAGGGTATGTTCAGGAGAGCATGAGTCCTTGTGCTGTTCCAGTTATTTTGGTTCCTAAGAAGGACGGCTCATGGAGAATGTGTGTTGATTGCCGAGCTGTTAACAACATAACGGTAAAGTATCGACATCCAATTCCTCGCTTAGATGATATGCTAGATGAATTGCATGGTTCTTGTGTATTTTCTAAAGTTGATTTGAAAAGTGGATACCATCAGATTAGAATGAAAGAAGGTGATGAGTGGAAAACTGCGTTTAAAACAAAATATGGTTTGTATGAATGGTTAGTTATTCCTTTTGGGTTAAATAATGCTCCTAGTACTTTCATGAGATTAATGAACCATATTTTGCGTGCTTTCATTGGACAATTCGTAGTTGTTTATTTTGATGATATCCTCATATATAGTAAAAACTTGGATGAACATGTAGTGCATTTAAAATCTGTCTTAAATGTACTCAGGGAAGAAAAGTTGTTTGCTAATCTAAAAAAGTGTACCTTTTGCACCAATAAACTTGTGTTTCTAGGGGTTGTTGTGAGTGCACAGGGTATACAGGTTGATGAGGAGAAGGTACGTGCAATCCAAGAGTGGCCAAGCCCCACAACTGTAGGTAACGTAAGAAGTTTTCATGGACTTGCTAGTTTTTACCGCACCGCTTACCGAAGTAATAAAAAAGAATGTTGGATTCAAGTGGGGAGAAGAACAAGAGAAGGCGTTTCAATTGATCAAGCAAAAACTGACCAACGCCCCATTATTGTCTTTACCTAACTTTAATAAAACGTTTGAAATTGAATGTGATGCTTTAGGTATTGGTATAGGTGCAGTATTAATGCAGGAGGGACGACCAATTGCTTACTTCAGTGAGACACTAAGTGGGGCAGCCTTAAACTACCCGACTTATGATAAAAAGATGTATGCATTGGTTCGGGCTTTACAGACGTGGCAACATTACTTGTGGCCTAAAGAATTCGTGATTCACACCGATCATGAGTCCTTAAAACACCTTAAAAGCCAACACAAGTTGAATAAGAGGCATGCACGATGGGTCGAATTCATTGAGACATTTCCGTACGTTATTCGATATAAACAAGGTAAGGAGAACATCGTTGCTGATGCACTTTCTCGAAGGTACGCTCTACTCTCTACTCTTGATGCTAAGATTCTTGGTTTTGAGCTTATTAAAGAGTTATATCCTTTAGATTGTGATTTTAGTGAAGATTATTTATCTTGTGAAAAGAGTGCCAGTGGTAAGTATTTTAGACATGAGGGTTTCTTGTTTCGAGACAATAAATTGTGTATACCAAATTGTTCCTTGCTAGATTTGCTGGTGAGAGAATCACATGGGGGAGGGCTAATGGGACACTTTGGGGTAGCTAAAACCTTAGCCGTTCTGCAAGAACACTTCTATTGGCCACACATGAAACGAGATGTTGAGAGACTTTGTGGTAGATGTGTCACATGTAGGCAAGCGAAATCCCGAGTACAACCCCATGGCTTATATACACCACTTCCAATTCCTAGTGAACCTTGGATTGATATTTCAATGGATTTTGTATTAAGTTTTCCTAGGTCAAAAAGGGGAAGAGATTCCGTGTTTGTTGTCGTGGATAGATTTTCTAAAATGGCACATTTTATTCCATGTCACAAGACTGATGATGCTTCACATGTTGCAGATTTGTTCTTTAAAGAAATTGTTCGCTTACATGGCATGCCTAGAACAATTGTTTCTGATAGGGATGCTAAGTTCTTAAGTTATTTCTGGAAGACCGTATGGGCTAAGTTAGGAACTAAGTTGTTGTTTTCAACTACTTGTCATCCTCAAACTGACGGTCAAACAGAAGTAGTAAATAGGACTTTATCTACCTTGTTGCGTGCAATTATCAAAAAGAACATTAAAACATGGGAAGAAAGCTTACCGCATGTTGAGTTTGCTTATAATCGTTCTGTTCACTCTGCTACTAAATTTTTACCATTTGAGATTGTTTATGGTTTTAATCCTTTAACTCCTTTGGATTTATCACCATTACCAATGTCGGAGCATGTGAATTTAGATGGAAAAAGAAAAGCTAAACTTGTAAAGCAGATTCATGAGAAAGCCAAGGTCAACATTGAACGGCGAATGGAGCAATATGAAAAACAAGCCAATAAGGGCCGACGACAGATGGTCTTCGAACCTGGAGAATGGGTTTGGGTGCATATGCGTAAGGAGCGCTTTCCGACCCAGAGGAAATCCAAGCTACTACCTAGAGGGGATGGTCCTTTTCAAGTCCTGGAACGCATCAATGATAATGCGTACAAGCTAGACTTGCCCGGTGAGTATAATGTAAGTGCTACATTCAATGTTTCTGATTTAAGTCCTTTTGGTGTAGGTGATGACCTTGATTTGAGGACAAATCCTTTTCAAGAGGAGGGGAATGATGAAGACTTATCTAGCACAAGGGCATGGAATGCGGATCCAATCCAAGTTACCGTTGGGCCAGTTACAAGAGCACGTGCTAAGAAATTCAAAAATGCGTTGAGTGGGCTAATTCAAGGGATTTGGGTTCAGGCATGTTCATGGAGGCCCATTGAAGGAATGGACTTGCAAAAGGAGGGCCCAACCTTAGTGAATGTAATTCAAGTTAAGGAAGAGACAACTTGCTGATTCATAGGGATAACTTTGAAAATTCATAACATTTGAACGGTTAGGTTTCTGGAGATGTGTGAGTAGGACTGTTCAAAGATCGTGATCTTATCTTCAACTTTGAATTTGGAATCAGATCCATTGGAGGTCGTACGAGGAAGATATGGTCAGATATTCCAAAGTGTCCAGAAGCTTCCTACTTTGACAATTTGTTATCTTATTTTGACAATTGAGTTAGCTTTTGTTAAATTCAAAAACATCAAGCTTGGAGTGTTGTGTTTTGTCAACAAGTCATTAAATGACACCTTCCTTTACTTAATTTCGTTTCCCATGCTTGGAGGGTTGTTCCAAGATATTTGATAATCTATTTAAACTCATTTGTAAGTCATTTTATGAAACCATTGAGCGATTAATACAAAACTTGAGTGAGAATTCGTTTCACCTACTTGTTCTTGATAGAACTACTGAACTTATCAAAGGAAGGCTTCCTTTGTGGCGTTCTTGAGTGTTTATACTTCCGGGTTCGTGGATTGAGTATTCATCGGGTCTTGAAGGGTGAAGAATCTGATTTTTGGGAGTTCTTGGGCGTAAAAAAAATTGAGTGTGGGTTTGGGGGTTATATAGCCTTACGGGTTCACATCAGGTAATACCCCTTCCTGAAAACCTAGAATCCCAAGCAACTCTTGCTTAATCTCTGAAGACACATCAGCCACAAAAAGATTGCTCTTGCTAGGATTAGGAATCAACCCAGAAAGAGCATGTAACTGACCAAGAACAACATTAACTGCAGCAACTGACTCCCTCTCTACCCTACAAAAACCATAATATCATCCGCAAAGCATAAATGCGAAATACCAATCTTCCCACACCGCCAATGGTAAGCAAACTGACCCTCCTATTCCATAATACGCATCAACCTCGAGAAGACCTCCATAGCCAACACAAATAAATAACGGGACATAGGATCCCCCTACCTCAAACCTCGGCCACTAGCAAAAAAACCATTCAACTCGCCATTGATAAAAATAGAGCAACGGGGAGTAGAAATACACTAAGAAATCCAAGCTATCATCTGCTCCGGGAAGCCTAAAATCTGTAAAATAGCCACTAAGAAATCCCACCGCATAGAATCATAGGCTTTCATTAAATCTACCTTCAGCGCACACCTAGGATGACCCCCATCACGATGATAGTTCCTTAACAATTCTTGCGACAGTAAGATATTATCACTAATCCTCCTACTAGCAACGAAGGCCTACTGAAAAGGACTAACAACATCAAGCAGCACCATCTGAACACGATTCGCAATAATTTTCGCAATGTATTTGTTGATAGTGTTACAACACGAAATAGGTCTAAAATCCCCAACTTTAGAAGGATTGGGAACCTTAGGAATAAGCGCAACCACCGTAGCATTCACTTGCTTGAGCAATCTTCCAGAGCTAAAAACGAATGAATAGCACGAAGAACATCATCACCAACAACAAACCAAGCTTTCTTGAAGAAAGTAGCATTGTACCCATCCGAACCAGGAGCTTTGTTATCTTTTAGAGAGAACAAAACCTCCTTAATTTCATAATCGCTAACCTCTCTACCCAAGGTAGCACACTGATCACCAGAAATACGCTTAGTGAGAGCTCACCTCGTTAAGTCATGGTCAAGTATAGAGCACCCTGCTGGTTGTCTAAGAAGTGTCTCAAAGAAGTTCACCACCCATAGACTTAACTTCACTAGGCTCCTCCACACGATTACCATGCTCATCAGAAAGGGATAACACCTTACTCCTACTAAATCTCTGTCTCATCGACCTAAAAAAGAACTTTGAGATCCTATCTCCCAAATTAATCCACTGAACTCGGGACTTTTGCCTCAAAAACCTCTCCTCATCTCGACTCAAATCACCATAAAGCTTTACCAACCGAGACTCCTCTTCATGTAGAGAAGCATTCAAAGGCTGCCTCTAAATATCCCTCTGAATAAACTCCAAACCATGCTTAGTTTGCTGTACCCGAGAAGACAAATCAGAAAAACAAGCCCTATTAAGTTTCTTAAGTTCCACTTTCAATCTTTTGAGCTTCTTACAAAGTTGAAATATAGGAGAACCATCCACCCTATCCTCCCAAACCCGAGCCACCAAAGATAAGAATTCCAAATGATCAGCTCAGAAGTCAAAAAACTTAAAAGGCACTGGTCTTTGAGGAAGATCCACTATCTTAACAACCATTAGAGAGTGATCCGAAACACTGGAAGGAAGAAAATGTGCCTCTGAACCTCGAAAAGAAATATCCCACTTCAAATTTACCAAAGCTCGATATAACTTTCGAAGAATAGGATCAACCGTACGATGATTAGACCATGTATAAAAACACCTATTAAATCGTAGATTATCCAGCTCGGAATTAGCTAAACAATTAGAAAAGTCGTCTTTCCATTGCGACCAAGAAGTGGAGCCTCCAACACTCTCAACCGAAGACTTAATAGCATTAAAGTCACCCATCACAAGCCAAGCACTATTCTCCAAAAAAAAACACTATTCTCCCATTCCTCCCCACGCACCACTAAATCTGCCCACAACGCCTCCCTACGCACATTACAATTATCACCGTACACAATCGAAATCACACACTCCCAAGTAGAATCAATAGAAGAAACTTTACAATGAATAATTTGCTCAGAAGAACCAATAATCGAAACAGAAACATCAAAAGGATTCCAACAAACCCAAATCCTCCCCAAAGAAGAAGAATTATAATTGCGCTCTACCTTCCAAGATCCGTCAATGGTCCTAACAATAAAATTTTTATTTTTCTCCAGAACTTTCGTTTCCACTAAACCACACAAAGACAATTTCTCATCTTTAATTAAACGCCTAACCTCTCGTTGCTTCAGAGGGTCATTAAGACCCCTAATATTCCAGCATCCAAAAATCATCAAAAATACAAAAGATAAGAAGAACACACCCACAACTACACTATCTCCACGTACCCCCCCCTAAAGGAGGAATGCTTCTTATTCTTCTTACCCTTACTACTAGAACCTTTATTCTTCTTCTTCTTCTTCTTCTTCTTCTTCTTCTTTTCCAAAGAATCCTTGGCTTTAGAAGGCAAAGCATTCCGTGGAGGACTAGAATCGACACCATTCTCACTATGACCAAACTCGTCATTATCACAAAGAGCATCCCTATCATCACAAAGAATAGCCCCATCATCAACACATGTAGTAGTCCTATCATTACAATGAACAACCCCTATATTACAACCAATATTCAAAATTGCCAAAGGAGTACCCACTTCCCCATCTTCCAAATCAAGATCATCCTCACGAGTCTTCAAAGGAACTTAATCTAGGTCATCTACTAAACCCGGAGCAAAAGCAGCCCCATTAGCACACTTCACAGGTCTATCATCCAAACTAGCCAAACCAACATCTTTATCTTTGCTCTTCCTTTTCACATCAACCCAAGTAGACTTCTTAGGTAAAGAAATCCCTACATATTTTTCCTTCATACCATGATCAACACCTTTATTCGCTTTCAAGACCACATCCTCTTTGTTACTCATTTCCAAACCTTCATCACCCCCCAAATCTTGAGAATTTTGCATACAATTTCCTAACCCATGGCCAAACACCTTACAAGCATGACACCTAGGCGGAAGCCATTCATAAATTGCATGGATGGTTTTCCACTCCCCATTTCCACATTGAATATCAAACTCATTAATAATATCCTTCGAAGCGTCAACCTCAACAAACACGAGCAAAGCTAAGACGTTTCCTGGTCAAATTAATATGATCGGCATGCAAAGAAATTCCCAAAGCACTAGCAACAAAACTCAACTCCTTAGTAGTCCAAAATTCAAAAGGTAAATTATGAAATTTGATCCATAAAGAAATATTACATAACTCTTCTTTAGACAAGGATAAGCCAGAGAGAGAAAATGCTCTGCCTTCTCTCTAGAATTTTTTGAGTGTTCTTCTTGATTTTTTTTTCTATTCTCTTTGGGATCATTATTGATTTCTTTTGATGATTACAAGCTCAATTTTCGTTCTTCTTTAGCTTTAGGTTTGCTGGTCATTTTCTGGGCAGTTTTTTAGCTTGTTTTGTGCCATGGTATGCTTGTGATTTTGGGTTGGGTTTATGATCTTCATCTTCCTCTTGGTGATCACGAGCTCATCTCCCTCTCTTTTAGTGTTATTTTGCTGGTCCATTTTCCCTTATTTTCTGGGCAGTTCTGGATTGCTTGTTTGCCATGGTGGATGATTCTACTTTGGCCAATCTTGTGACTGATTTTGCTTGTGATTTTGAGCTGCGTTTTGTCTTTATTGTTGGGTGGTGATCATCATCTTCTTCTTGTTATATTGGTTGGAGCCATGGTTGGTGGTTCTTTAGCTGCTGGTGATGTAAAGAAGGGTGGTATGAAGAGTGGAGACATTGTTTCCGGGTGTTGCGTGTCTACAAAACTTGTTCCTTCGAATTTGCCTCATGGTATTGGTGCTGTAGAAGGAAGAAGTCCGAATTTGGGTGAGAATTGCTCAAAGGATGGTTGTTTTGCTACTGTTTCGGGATTGCAATCAAATAAAACAACACATGATAGGCAAGGAGCTGTTGGTTGTGTAAATGGGATTGAATCCAAGCATGATGATGTTCTTCATGGGGTGTTGCATGATGAGGAAGATGAAAATCTGGATTTGGGTGAAGGTAGAAATATGGTTTTGGGTGAAAACCATGTGAAGGCTGGTTGTCTCTCAACAATTTCGGGATTGGACAAGAAGAAAGCTATGGTTGACAATGATGAAAAGAGTGAAGACTTGTTGCATGAGATCATGTGCAATGGGCAATTAATTCAAATGATGAATGATTCTCATGGACAAGTTTTTCAAAATAAGGTGGCTAGTATTGACCTTAATAGCCAAAATTGTCAAAGGAAGGTGGTTGGTGATGACTTTCCTTCACTAAATAATACTAGTCAGCAAGGAATGGGGGTAATAGAGTCAAATTTTGGTGCTTTGGGCTCAATTTCGGGTATTGGAGCTAATGGGACTGATTCCACAAAATTAGATGGGCCAAGGATTAATGTTATTGAATCACCTTCGAATTATGGTGGATTTGGGCTTGCAAGAGATGATCATAGAAAGGAAAAGCTTGGTAACTTGCATTTTGGGTCTGATGTGGGCGTAATTGGGCCGAAATCGAGTGATTTGGGTTCAATTTCGGGTCTTGGTAGCTTTGGACAAGGAGGGGCTGATCTTGGACCATTTTCAACACCTTCTTCCATGCATGATCAAGGGCTGAAACCATCTTATGCTAAGGCTGTCCAGAATTCTTCTCCTATTGCTTGTGAGGTACGATCTTCTACCTTTGAATCCTTACAATATTTTAAACCAACTGAAGAAAATGGAAGAATTAAAGTTAGCCCTCCGGTTGAGGTAGCTATTGAGGGAAGTGAAGAATGGAGAACTTCCTTGATAGGGTACTTTGTGGATAAGAGAATTCCTTTCCCCGTAGTGAATTCAGTAGTTCATAAAATTTGGGGTAGGTTTGGCCTTAAAGAAGTTTTATCTTCGGAACAAGGGTTCTTTATTTTCAAGTTTGATAGTCTTGACCATGCTTGTGAAGTTCTTGAAAAAGGTCCATGGCATATAGTGAATAAATTGCTTGTTCTTAAACGGTGGCAGCCTAGTTTATCCTTGTCTAAAGATGAGTTACGCAATATTCCTGTATGGGTTAAACTTTACAATCTTCCGTTTGAATATTGGACTTCAAAGGGCCTGAGTTTTGTAGTTAGTGCTTTGGGCATTCCATTGCATGCTGATCACATTACTTTAGCTAGGAAACGTCTTAGCTTTGCTCGTGTGTGTGTTGAGATTGATGCTTCGAAGGATGTCATTAATGAGTTTGATATTCAATGTGCTAATGGGGAGTGGAAAACTATTTATGCTGTTTATGAGTGGCTTCCTTCTAGGTGTAATATTTGTAAGGTGTTTGGGCATGCGCCGGGTATATATGTAAACAAAGCGTTCAAGATTTGGGTGACAATGTGAATATGGTTACCGGAAATGGAGGGGTTGATGTTCATGATATGAAGAAGAGGCACGAAGACTCGTTGGGGCCTAAACGACCGGTTTGGCTTGAGGTTAAAAAAAAGAACAAGGGTGGAGAATTATCTACAATGGGGAATAGTGCTAGTGTTCCGCTTGTGGAAAATGTTGATAATCATCTTACTTTAGTACCAATGGAGGGCAATGACCATACTCCGAATTTGGAAGTAATGGAAGAGGGTACTCCTTTAGCAATTTTGGACACTGTTTGTGATGCAGGGGCTGCGCTTTGTAAGGATGGGGCTAATGGTTATGTTGATGACAGGGATGCTCTTTGTGATGATGGGGGTGCTATTTGTGGTAATGATGAGGCTGGTCATGGTGAGGATGGTAGTGATTCTAGCCCTCCTCGTAATGCTTTGGCTTCAAAAGTTAAGGATTCTCTGGAAAAGAAAAAGAAGAAGAAAGGTTCCAGTAGTAAGGGTAAGAAGAATAAGAAGCACTCCTCCCCTAAGGGGGGTAAGTGGAGATAGATTTGTGGGGGTTTCTTCTTATCTTTGTATATTTATTATGATTTTTGGGTGCTGGAATATTAGGGGTCTTAATGACCCTTTGAAGCAAAGAGAGGTTCGCAATTTGATTAAAGATGAGAAATTGTCTTTGTGTGGTTTAGTGGAAACGAAAGTTCTGGAGAAAAATAAAGATGTTATTCTTAAGACCATTGACCGGTCTTGGAAGGTGGAGTGCAATTATAATTTTTCCTCTTTGGGGAGGATTTGGGTTTGTTGGAATCCGTTCGATGTTACTGTTTTGGTTGTCGGAGCTTCTGAACAAGTTATCCATTGTAGCGTTTCTTTTGTTGATTCTACTTGGGAGTGTATGATTTCGATTGTGTACGGTGATAATTGTAATGTTCGTAGGGAGGCGTTGTGGGCTGATTTAGTGGCGCGCGGAGTGGAATGAGAGAATAGTGCTTGGATTGCGATGGGTGACTTTAATGCTGTTAAGTCTTCGGTTGAGAGTGTTGGAGGCTCCAATTCTTGGCCTCATTGGAAAGATGACTTTTCTAATTGTTTAGCTGAGTCTGGGTTGGATGATCTGCGATTTAATGGGTGCTTCTATACTTGGTCTAATCATCGTACGATTGATCCTATTCTTCGAAAGTTAGATAGAGCTTTGGTCAACTTGAATTGGGATATTTCCTTTCGAGGTTCAGAGGCGCATTTTCTTCCTTCTAGTGTTTCTGATCACTCTCCTATGATTGTTAAGATTGTGGATCTCCCTCGGCGACGGGTGCCTTTTAAGTTTTTTGATTTCTGGGCGGATCATCCAGAATTTTTATCCTTGGTGGATCGGGTTTGGGCGGACAGGGTGGATGGGTCTCCTATGTTTCAGCTATGTAAGAAGCTAAAAAGATTGAAAGTAGAGCTTAAGAAACTTAATAGGGAGTGTTATTCTCACTTGTCTTCTAGGGTGCAGCAAGCTAAACATGATTTAGAGACTGTGCAATGGGATATTCAGAGGCAGCCTACGAACGCTTCTTTACATGAGGAGGAGTCTCGGTTGGTGAAGCTTTATGGTGACTTGAGTAGAGATGAGGAGAGTTTTTTGAGACAGAAGTCCCGGGTTCAGTGGATTAATTTGGGAGATAGGAATTCTAAGTTCTTTTTTCGATCGATGAGAGAAAGATGTAGTAGGAGTAAGGTATTATCTCTTACCGATGAGCATGGTAATCGTGTGGAGGAGCCTAGTGAAGTTAAATCAACGGTTGTGAACTTCTTTGAGACACTTCTGAGACAGCCTGCTGGATGCCCTAGGATTGACCTTGATTTAGTGAGGCGGGCTCTCCCGAAACGTATTTCTGGTGATCAGTGTGCTACCTTGGGTAGAGAGGTTAGTGATGTTGAAATTAAGGCAGTTTTGTTCTCTTTAAAAGATAATAAAGTTCCTGGTCCGGATGGGTATAATGCTACTTTCTTCAAGAAAGCTTGGTCTGTTGTTGGTGATGATTTTCTTCGTGCTATTCGTTCGTTTTTTAGCTCCGGGAGATTGCTCAAGCAAGTGAATGCTACTGTGGTTGCTCTTATTCCTAAGGTTCCTAATCCTTCTACGGTTGGGGATTTTAGGCCTATTTCGTGTTGTAACACTATCTACAAATGCATTGCCAAAATTATTGCGAATCGTGTTCAGATGGTACTGCCTGATGTTGTTAGTCCTTTTCAGTCGGCCTTCGTTGCTGGTAGGAGGATTAGTGATAATATATTACTGTCGCAGGAATTGTTAAGGAACTATCATCGTGATGGGGGTCATCCTAGGTGTGCGCTGAAGGTAGATTTAATGAAAGCCTATGATTCTGTGCGGTGGGATTTCTTAGTGGCTATTTTACAGATTTTAGGCTTCCCGGAGCAGATGATAGCTTGGATTTCTGAGTGCATTTCTACTCCCCGTTTCTCTATTTCTATCAATGGCGAGTTGAATGGTTTCTTTAATAGTAGCCGAGGTTTGAGGCAGGGGGATCCTATGTCCCCTTATTTATTTGTGCTGGCTATGGAGGTCTTCTCGGGGTTGATGCGTATTATGGAGCAGGAGAGTCAGTTTGCGTACCATTGGCGGTGTGGGAAGATTGGTATTTCGCATTTATGCTTTGCGGATGATCTTATGGTTTTCTGTAGGGCAGAGAGGGAGTCAGTTGCTGCAGTTAATGTTGTCCTTGGTCAGTTCCAAGCTCTTTCTGGGTTGATTCCTAATCCTAACAAGAGCAATCTTTTTGTGGCTGGTGTGTCTTCTGAGACTAAGCAAGAGTTACTTGGGATTCTTGGTTTTCAGGAAGGGGTATTACCTGTCAGATATCTTGGGGTTCCTTTGATTTCTACTAAGCTTACGGCAGTGGATTGTAGGGTTCTTGTTGACAGGATTGTAGCGAGAGTTAAGAGTTGGACTAGTAGGGTTCTTTCTTTCGCAGGGAGGCTTCAGCTCATTCAATCTGTATTGTTCTCTATTCAGGTGTATTGGTCCTCCATTTTTATCTTGCCTAAGTCAGTGGTGATTAAGGTTGAAACTACTTTGCGTAGTTTTCTTTGGAAGGGTTCAGATTTAGGTAAAGGTGGGGCCAAGGTTGCATGGTCTTCGGTGTGTTTACCAAAGGAAGAGGGTGGTCTCGGTATTAAGAGCGTTGAGTGTTGGAATAAAGCTGCCATAAGTAAGCATTTGTGGGCTGTTTGTAGCAATTTGAGGTCTTCTGTCTGGGTCTCGTGGGTTAGATCTACTCTACTTAAGGGAAAGAATGTGTGGGAGGTTAGGTGCCCTGGGGATTGCTCGTGGAGTTGGAGGAAAATTCTAGGCCTTCGGTGTCTTGTGCGGCGGTTGATGCAGTTTCGGGTGGGTAATGGGGAGGATATTTCTCTTTGGTTTGATTATTGGCATCCGTTGGGTCCTTTGGTGGAGGTGTTTGGGCGACGGATTATTTATGATTCTGGTCTTGGTCTTCATGCTAGGGTGGCGGATGTTGTTCAGGGAAGGGATTGGGCTTGGCCTCGTTCCCTGACCGGGAATTGGATGGACATTATCAGTGGTATCCCTGCTTCCTTCAGGCCTAATAACTCTCAAGCTGATACTTTGTGTTGGGTTGAGGACTCTCGGGGGGCTTTCTCTATTCGTAATGCTTGGGAGGCTCTTCGATCCCGGCAGCCAGCGGTGGATTGGTTTAGGTCCGTTTGGCATTCTAAATCAATTCCTAGACATGCTTTCATCTTCTGGTTGGCCATTAGGGGTGCTCTTTCTACTCAGGATAAGCTTCTTATTTATGGCTTGATTCCGACTATTCGTTGTGTGTTTTGTGGAGGGAGTTGTGAGGATGTCCCTCATCTCTTTTTTGATTGTTCTTATTCTTGCGAGGTTTGGTTTGCTCTTTTAAGGAAGTGCAGATTACCTCTGCGTGCTCGGAGCTGGGAGGATACTATTCTTTGGTCTTGCCATTTCCGCGGTCGGCAACTTCGTGGGTGGGTGGTGCGTATTATGCTTGCGGCTGCTGTCTATGCTATTTGGCGTAAGCGGAATGCTAGGATGCATAGCGAGTTACCTAAACCTGTTACCATGGTTGTTCGTTCCATTGTCAGAGATGTTTGTATGCGTCTTAATTCCTTATCTGGTGTGATGCCTTCTCCTACTAATAGGTGGCTCCACCAGTCTTGGGGTTTATCTGATTCTATTTTTTTGTAATTCGCTTGTTTTGCCTTTTAGGGGGTTTGGTGGGTTCTTTTGGCTGTACCCTATGACAGGGTTTGTGCTTAGCTTTTATTGCTTTGCTGTTTTTTGAGTTTCGGTTGGTAGGGGGCCTGTCCCTTGTCTGACCTTGTGATCTTCTCGCTGGGGTATGCCCCTTTGCTTTTGTTTTGTCTCTTTGGTTAATATACTTACATTATCCAAAAAAAGACAAGGATAAGCCCGGCTGCCACCTTTTAAGAACAAGCAACTTATTCACTATATGCCATGGACCTTTTTCAAGAACTTTACATGCATGGTCAATACTATCAAACTTGAAAATAAAGAACCCCTTTTCCGAAGATAAAACTTCTCTAAGGCCAAACTTAACCCAAATTTTATGAACTACCGAATTTACTACAGGGAAAGGAAGTCGCTTCTCCACAAAATACCCTATCAAAGAAGTTCTCCATTCCTTATTGCCCTCATCCGCAACTTCAGACGGAGGGCTAACTTTCGCTCTACCATTTTCTACTATAGGCTTAAAATATTGTAAAGATTCAAAATGAATAGATTGTACCTTGTCACAAGCCATAGGAGACGAATTTTGGACAGTCTTGGCATAAGACGGTTTCAGCCCATAATTATACATGGAAGAAGGCGTTGAAAATGGTCCAATTTCGTGCCCAAAATTACCAATACCCAAAATTGCACCCAAAGCACCAAATTTTGGCTCTATCACACCCATTCCTTGCTGATTACTTTTATTTAGTGAAGGAAAGTCATCAACAACTACCTTCCATTGACAATTTTGGCTATTAATGTCAATACTAGACACCTTATTTTGAAAAACTTGTCCATGAGAATCATTTAGCCTTTGAATTATTTGCCCATTGCACATGAACTCATTCAACAAGTCTTCACTTAGAGAAAATGCTCTGCCTTCTCTCTAGAATATTTTTGAGTGTTCTTCTTGATTTTTTTCTATTCTCTCTTTGTGATCATTATTGATTTCTTTTGATGATTATAAGCTCAATTTTCATTCTTCTTTAGATTTAAGTTTGCTGGTTCATTCCAATGGTGCTTTGTTTGTTGTGAGTTTGTGTTGTGTTTTTTTCTTATTGTTGGTTTGTGACTGCTATCTTCTTCTTGGTGTGTTGGTTGGTGTCATGGTTGGTGATTCATTAGCTGCTGGTGGTGTGAATAAGGGTGAATACCATGTTTCTTCTTTAATGTCCATTGGAATGAAGAAAGGTAGGGTTTTGGTAGATCAAACCCGAATTTCTACTGCTGGTGGTGTGAAGAAGGATGGAGACCATGTTTCTTCGCTGATCTCAAATGGAATATATGCCTCGGGACTGCTTGAAAACAAGAAGGATCACGGTTTTGATCAGAATATGGAGATTCAACGTAAGGAGGCAAATTCGGGATCCAACTTGTCTTCAACAACTCATTCTATTTTGGGGCTGATAGATGGTGATATTAAGGATGTTTCCGGGTGTTGCGTGTCTACAAAACTTGTTCCTTCGAATTTGCCTCATGGTATTGGTGCTGTAGAAGGAAGAAGTCCGAATTTGGGTGAGAATTGCTCAAAGGATGGTTGTTTTGCTACTGTTTCGGGATTGCAATCAAATAAAACAACACATGATAGGCATGGAGCTGTTGGTTGTGTAAATGGGATTGAATCCAAGCATGATGATGTTCTTCATGGGGTGTTGCATGATGAAGAAGATGAAAATCTGGTTTTGGGTGAAAACCATGTGAAGGCTGGTTGTCTCTCAACAATTTCGGGATTGGACAAGAAGAAAGCTATGGTTGACATTGATGAAAAGAGTGAAGACTTGTTGAATGAGATAATGTGCAATGGGCAATTAATTCAAATGATGAATGATTCTCATGGACAAGTTTTTCAAAATAAGGTGGCTAGTATTGACCTTAATAGCCAAAATTGTCAAAGGAAGGTGGTTGGTGATGACTTTCCTTCACTAAATAATACTAGTCAGCAAGGAATGGGGGTAATAGAGTCAAACTTTGGTGCTTTGGGCTCAATTTCGGGTATTGGAGCTAATGGGACTGATTCCACAAAATTAGATGGGCCAAGGATTAATGTTATTGAATCACCTTCGAATTATGGTGGATTTGGGCTTGCAAGAGATGATCATAGAAAGGAAAAGCTTGGTAACTTGCATTTTGGGTCTGATGTGGGCGTAATTGGACCGAAATCGAGTGCTTTGGGTTCAATTTCGGGTCTTGGTAGCTTTCGACAAGGAGGGGCTGATCTTGGACCATTTTCAACACCTTCTTCCATACATGATCAAGGGCTGAAACCATCTTATGCTAAGGCTGTCCAGAATTCTTCTCCTATTGCTTGTGAGGTACGATCTTCTACCTTTGAATCCTTACAATATTTTAAACCAACTGAAGAAAATGGAACAATTAAAGTTAGCCCTCCGGTTGAGGTAGCTATTGAGGGAAGTGAAGAATGGAGAACTTCCTTGATAGGGTACTTTGTGGATAAGAGAATTCCTTTCCCCGTAATGAATTCAGTAGTTCATAAAATTTGGGGTAGGTTTGGCCTTAAAGAAGTTTTATCTTCGGAACAAGGGTTCTTTATTTTCAAGTTTGATAGTCTTGACCATGCTTGTGAAGTTCTTGAAAATGGTCCATGGCATATAGTGAATAAATTGCTTGTTCTTAAACGGTGGCAGCCTAGTTTATCCTTGTCTAAAGATGAGTTACGCAATATTCCTGTATGGGTTAAACTTTACAATCTTCCGTTTGAATATTGGACTTCTAAAGGGCTTGAGTTTTGTAGTTAGTGCTTTGGGCATTCCATTGCATGCCGATCACATTACATTAGCTAGAAAACGTCTTACCTTTGCTCGTGTGTGTGTTGAGATTGATGCTTCGAAGGATGTCATTAATGAGTTTGATATTCAATGTGCTAATGGGGAGTGGAAAACTATTTATGCTGTTTATGAGTGGCTTCCTTCTAGGTGTAATATTTGTAAGGTGTTTGGGCATGCGCCGGGTATATGTAAACAAAGCGTTCAAGATTTGGGTGACAATGTGAATATGATTACCGGAAATGGAGGGGTTGTTCATGATATGAAGAAGAGGCACGAAAACTCGTTGGGGCCTAAACGACCGGTTTGGGTTGAGGTTAAAAAAAAGAACAAGGGTGGAGAATTATCTACTATGGGGAATAGTGCTAGTGTTCCGCTTGTGGAAAATGTTGATAATCATCTTAATTTAGTACCAATGGAGGGCAATGACCATACTCTGAATTTGGAAGTAATGGAAGAGGGTACTCCTTTAGCAATTTTGGACACTGTTTGTGATGCAGGGGCTGTTCTTTGTAAGGATGGGGCTAATGGTTATGTTGATGACAAGGATGCTCTTTGTGATGATGGGGGTGCTATTTGTGGTAATGATGAGGCTGGTCATGGTGAGGATGGTAGTGATTTTAGCCCTCCTCGTAATGCTTTGGCTTCAAAAGTTAAGGATTCTCTGGAAAAGAAAAAGAAGAAGAAAGGTTCCAGTAGTAAGGGTAAGAAGAATAAGAAGCACTCCTCCCCTAAGGGGGGTAAGTGGAGATAGATTTGTGGGGGTTTCTTCTTATCTTTGTATATTTATTATGATTTTTGGGTGCTGGAATATTAGGGGTCTTAATGACCCTTTGAAGCAAAGAGAGGTTTGCAATTTGATTAAAGATGAGAAATTGTCTTTGTGTGGTTTAGTGGAAACGAAAGTTCTGGAGAAAAATAAAGATGTTATTCTTAAGACCATTGACCGGTCTTGGAAGGTGGAGTGCAATTATAATTTTTCCTCTTTGGGGAGGATTTGGGTTTGTTGGAATCCGTTCGATGTTACTGTTTTGGTTGTCGGATCTTCTGAACAAGTTATCCATTGTAGAGTTTCTTCTGTTGATTCTACTTGGGAGTGTATGATTTCGATTGTGTACGGTGATAATTGTAATGTTCGTAGGGAGGCATTGTGGGCTGATTTAGTGGCGCGCGGAGTGGAATGGGAGAATAATGCTTGGATTGTGATGGGTGACTTTAATGCTATTAAGTCTTCGGTTGAGAGTGTTGGAGGCTCCAATTCTTGGCCTAATTGGAAAGATGACTTTTCTAATTGTTTAGCTGTGTCTGGGTTGGATGATCTGCGATTTAATGGGTGCTTCTATACTTGGTCTAATCATCGTACGGTTGATCCTATTCTTCGAAAGTTAGATCGAGCTTTGGTCAACTTGAATTGGGATATTTCCTTTCGAGGTTCAGAGGCGCATTTTCTTCCTTCTAGTGTTTCTGATCACTCTCCTATGATTGTTAAGATTGTGGATCTCCCTTGGCGACGGGTTCCTTTTAAGTTTTTTGATTTCTGGGCGGATCATCCAGAATTTTTATCCTTGGTGGATCGGGTTTGGGCGGACAGGGTGGATGGGTCTCCTATGTTTCAGCTATGTAAGAAGCTAAAAAGATTGAAAGTAGAGCTTAAGAAACTTAATAGGGAGTGTTATTCTGACTTGTCTTCTAGGGTGCAGCAAGCTAAACATGATTTAGAGTCTGTGCAATGGGATATTCAGAGGCAGCCTACGAACGCTTCTTTACATGAGGAGGATTCTCGGTTGGTGAAGCTTTATGGTGACTTGAGTAGAGATGAGGAGAGTTTTTTGAGACAAAAGTCCCGGGTTCAGTGGATTAATTTGGGAGATAGGAATTCTAAGTTCTTTTTTCGATCGATGAGACAAAGATGTAGTAGGAGTAAGGTATTATCTCTTACCGATGAGCATGGTAATCGTGTGGAGGAGCCTAGTGAAGTTAAATCAACGGTGGTGAACTTCTTTGAGACACTTCTGAGACAGCCTACTGGATGCCCTAGGATTGACCTTGATTTAGTGAGGCGGGCTCTCCCGAAGCGTATTTCTGGTGATCAGTGTGCTACCTTGGGTAGAGAGGTTAGTGATGTTGAAATTAAGGCAGTTTTGTTCTCTTTAAAAGATAATAAAGCTTTTGGTCACAACAACAAGGACCATCAACAACACTAGTGAGAGAAAATGCTCTGACTTCTCTCTAGAATTTCTTTGAGTGTTCTTCTCTTCTCTCTTTTCTATTCTCTCTTCGTGATTATTATTGATTTCTTTGATGATTACGAGCTCAATTTTCGTTTTCTTTAGTTTTAGGTTTGCTGGTTCGTTTTCTTTAATTCATTAGAAGTTGTTTAGTTTGTTTTTACTACTATGGATGATTTTAATGTGGCCAATCTTGGTGGTTTTAAGGCTAATTCGAGCTGCAACTTGTCTTCAACCAATGAAATGAAGGGATGTAGGGTTTTGGTAGATCAAACCCAAAATCCTACTGCTGGTGGTGTGAAGAAGGATGGAGACCATGTTTCTTCTTTGATCTCAAATGGAATGAAGGGCTATCATATAGCTGATGGTGGTGTGAAGAAGGGTGGAGACCATGTTTCTTCTTTGAGTTCCAATGGAGTGAATGGTTATCATGAAGGGCTAGTCATGGGCTGTCATGATATATCATCTATAGATGGTGGTGTCAAGAAGGATGGAGACCATGTTTCTTCTTCTTCTTTGATGATCAATGGGATAAAGAGCTGTCATGAAGGGGTAATGAAGGGCTGCCATGATATGCCCTCTATTGTTGATGGTGGTATGAAGGATGGCAACCATGTTTCTTCTTTGAAATTCAATGGTATGAAGGGCTGTCATGATAAAGCTTCAGCTGGAGTTGTTAAAACTGAATTTGGTAATGGTGGTGCAATGAAAAATGTCTCTTTTGGTGTAAGTAGTAGGTCTCTTGAAATGGATGATGATTGTGATGGAGTAGGAGCTGTTTCCAAAGGAAGAATTGGTTGTCTTTCAACTATTTCGGGATTGGACAAGAAGAAAGGTGTGGTTGACATTGGTGACAAGGGTGAAGACTTGTTGAATGAGGTGTTGCATAGAGATAAGAATGGACAAAATTTTCAAATGGTGGTTGGAGACATGTGCAATGGGCAAATAATTCAAAGGATGGATGATTCTCATGGGCGGATTTTTCAACATAAGGATGCTAATATTGACATTAATGGCCAAAATTGTCAAAGGAAGGTGGTTGTTGATGACCTTCCTCCACTAAATAAAAGTATTCAGAAAGGAATGGGGGTAATAGAGTCCAAATGTGGTGGTTTGGGTTCAATTTCGGGTCTTGGTAATGTTGGGCACGAAATTGGAGCTAATGGGGCTGATTCTACAAAATTAGATGGGACAAGGATTAATGTTATTGAATCACCTTCGAATTATGGTGGATTTGGGCTTGCAAGAGATGATAATAGAGAGGAAAAGCTTGGTAACTTTCATTTTGGGTCTGATGTGGGTGTAATTGGGCCGAAATCGAGTGCTTTGGGCTCAATTTCGGGTCTTGGTAGCTCTGGACAAGGAGGGGCTGATCTTGGACCATTTTCAACACCTTCTTCCATGCATGATCAAGGGCTGAAACCATCTTATGCTAAGGCTGTCCAGAATTCTTCTCCTATTGCTTGTGAGGTACGATCTTCTACCTTTGAATCCTTACAATATTTTAAACCTACTGAAGAAAATGGAAGAATTAAAGTTAGCCCTCCGGTTGAGGTAGCTATTGAGGGAAGTGAAGAATGGAGAACTTCCTTGATAGGGTACTTTGTGGATAAGCGAATTCCATTCCCCGTAGTGAATTCAATAGTTCATAAAATTTGGGGTAGGTTTGGCCTTGAAGAAGTCTTATCTTCGGAACAAGGGTTCTTTATTTTCAAGTTTGATAGTCTTGACCATGCTTGTGAAGTTCTTGAAAAAGGTCCATGGCATATAGTGAATAAATTGCTTGTTCTTAAAAGGTGGCAGCCTAGTTTATCCTTGTCTAAAGATGAGTTACGCAATATTCCTGTATGGGTTAAACTTTATAATCTACCTTTTGAATATTGGACTTCTAAGGGCCTGAGTTTTGCAGTTAGTGCTTTGGGCATTCCATTACATGCCGATCACATTACATTAGCTAGGAAACGTCTTAGCTTTGCTCGTGTGTGTGTTGAGGTTGATGCTTCGAAGGATGTCATTAATGAGTTTGATATTCAATGTGCTAATGGGGAGTGGAAAACTATTTATGCTGTTTATGAGTGGCTTCCTTCTAGGTGTAATATTTGTAAGGTGTTTGGGCATGCGTCGGGTATATGTAAACCAAGTGTTCAAGATTTGGGTGACAATGTGAATCTGGTTACAGGAAATAGAGGGGTTGATGTTCATGATATGAAGAAGAGGCAAGAAGACTCGTTGGGGCCTAAACGACCGGTTTGGGTTGAGGTTAAAAAAAAGAACAAGGGTGGAGAATTATCTACTATGGGGAACAGTGCTAGTGTTCCGATTGTGGAAAATATTGATGACCATCTTAATTTAGTGCTAATGGAGGGCAATGACCATACTCTGAATTTGGAAGTAACGGAAGAGGGTACTCCTTTAGCAATTCTGGACACTGTTTGTGATGCAGGGGCTGTTCTTTGTAAGGATGGGGCTAATGGTTATGTTGATGACAGGGATGCTCTTTGTAATGATGGAGATGCTCTTTGTGATAAGGATGAGGCTAGTCATGGTGTGGATGGTAGTGATTCTAGTCCTCCTCGTAATGCTTTGGCTTCAAAAGTTAAGGATTCTCTGGAAAAGAAAAAGAAGAAGAAAGGTTCTAATAGTAAGGGTAAGAAGAATAAGAAGCACTCCTCCCCTAAGGGGGGTAAGTGGAGATAGATTTGTGGGGGTTTCTTCTTATCTTTGTATATTTATTATGATTTTTGGGTGCTGGAATATTAGGGGTCTTAATGACCCTTTGAAGCAAAGAGAGGTTCGCAATTTGATTAAAGATGAGAAATTGTCTTTGTATGGTTTAGTTGAAACGAAAGTTCTGGAGAAAAATAAAGATGTTATTCTTAAGACCATTGACCGGTCTTGGAAGGTGGAGTGCAATTATAATTTTTCCTCTTTGGGGAGGATTTGGGTTTGTTGGAATCCGTTCGATGTTACTGTTTTGGTTGTCGGATCTTCTGAACAAGTTATCCATTGTAGAGTTTCTTCTGTTGATTCTACTTAGGAGTGTATGATATCGATAGTGTACGGTGATAATTGTAATGTTCGTAGGGAGGCGTTGTGGGCTGATTTAGTGGCGCGCGGAGTGGAATGGGAGAATAGTGCTTGGATTGTGATGGGTGACTTTAATGCTATTAAGTCTTCGGTTGAGAGTGTTGGAGGATCCAATTCTTGGCCACATTGGAAAGACGACTTTTGTAATTGTTTAGCTGAGTCTGGGTTGGATGATCTGCGATTTAATGGGTGCTTCTATACATGGTCTAATCATCGTACGGTTGATCCTATTCTTCGAAAGTTAGATCGAGCTTTGGTCAATTTGAAGTGGGATATTTCATTTCGAGGTTCTGAGGCGCATTTTCTTCCTTCCAGTGTTTCTGATCACTCTCCTATGATTGTTAAGATTGTGGATCTCCCTCGGCGACGGGTGCAGCAAGCTATCTCCCTCAATTTTAAGTTTTTTGATTTCTGGGCGGATCATCCAGAATTTTTATCCTTAGTGGATCGAGTTTGGGCGGACAGGGTGGATGGGTCTCCTATGTTTCAGCTATGTAAGAAGCTAAAAAGATTGAAAGTGGAGCTTAAGAAACTTAATAGGGAGTGTTATTCTGACTTGTCTTCTAGGTTGCAGCAAGCTAAGCATGATTTAGAGTCTGTGCAATGGGATATTCAGAGGCAGCCTACGAACATTTCTTTACATGGGGAGGAGTCTCGGTTGGTGAAGCTTTATGGTGATTTGAGTAAAGATGAAGAGAGTTTTTTGAGACAAAAGTCCCGGGTTCAATGGATTAATTTGGGAGATAGAAATTCTAAGTTCTTTTTTCGATCGATGAGACAAAGATATAGTAGGAGTAAGGTATTATCTCTTACCGATGAGCATGGTAATCGTGTGGAGGAGCCTAGTGAAGTTAAATCAATGGTGGTGAACTTCTTTGAGACACTTCTGAGACAGCCTGCTGGATGCCCTAGGATTGACCTTGATTTAGTGAGGCGGGCTCTCCCGAAGCGTATTTCTGGTGATCAGTGTGCTACCTTGGGTAGAGAGGTTAGTGATGTTGAAATTAAGGCAGTTTTGTTCTCTTTAAAAGATAATAAAGCTCCTGGTCCGGATGGGTATAATGCTACTTTCTTCAAGAAAGCTCGGTCTGTTGTTGGTGATGATTTTATTCGTGCTATTCATTCGTTTTTTAGCTCCGGGAGATTGCTCAAGCAAGTGAATGCTACTGTGGTTGCTCTTATTCCTAAGGTTCCTAATCCTTCTAAGGTTGGGGATTTTAAACCTATTTCGTGTTGTAACACTATCTACAAATGCATTGCCAAAATTATTGCGAATCGTGTTCGGATGGTGCTGCCTGATGTTGTTAGTCCTTTTCAGTCGGCCTTCGTTGTTGGTAGGAGGATTAGTGATAATATATTACTGTCGCATGAATTGTTAAGGAACTATCATCGTGATGGGGGTCATCCTAGGTGTGCGCTGAAGGTAGATTTAATGAAAGCTTATGATTCTCTGCGGTGGGATTTCTTAGTGGCTATTTTACAGATTTTAGGCTTCCCAGAGCAGATGATAACTTGGATTTCTGAGTGCATTTCCACTCCCCGTTTCTCGATTTCTATCAATGGCGAGTTGAATGGTTTCTTTGCTAGTGGCCGAGGTTTGAGGCAGGGGGATCCTATGTCCCCTTATTTATTTGTGCTGGCTATGGAGGTCTTCTCGGGGTTGATGCATATTATGGAGCATGAGGGTCAATTTGCATACCATTGGCGGTGTGGGAAGATTGGTATTTCGCATTTATGCTTTGCGTATGATCTTATGGTTTTCTGTAGGGCAGAGAGGGAGTCAGTTGCTGCAGTTAATGTTGTCCTTGGTCAGTTCCAAGCTCTTTCCGGGTTGATTCCTAAACCTAGCAAGAGCAATCTTTTTGTGGCTGGTGTGTCTTCTGAGACTAAGCAAGAGTTACTTGGAATTCTTGGTTTTCAGGAAGGGGTATTACCTGTCAGATATCTTGGGGTTCCTCTGATTTCTACTAAGCTTACGGCAGTGGATTGTAGGGTTCTTGTCGACAGGATTGTAGCGAGAGTTAAGAGTTGGACTAGTAGGGTTCTTTCTTTTGCAGGGAGGCTTCAGCTCATTCAATCTGTATTGTTCTCTATTCAGGTGTATTGGTCCTCCATTTTTATCTTGCCTAAGTCAGTGGTGATTAAGGTTGAAACTACTTTGCGTAGTTTTCTTTGGAAGGGTTCAGATTTAGGTAAAGGTGCGGCCAAGGTTGCATGGTCTTCGGTGTGTTTACCAAAGGAAGAGGGTGGTCTCGGTATTAAGAGCGTTGAGTGTTGGAATAAAGCTGCCATAAGTAAGCATTTGTGGGCTGTCTGTAGCAATTTGAGGTCTTCTGTCTGGGTCTCGTGGGTTAGATCTACTCTGCTTAAGGGAAAGAATGTGTGGGAGGTTAGGTGCCCTGGGGATTGCTCGTGGAGTTGGAGGAAAATTCTAGGCCTTTGGTGTCTTGTTCGGCGGTTGATGCAGTTTCGGGTGGGTAATGGGGAGGATATTTCTCTTTGGTTTGATTATTGGCATCCGTTGGGTCCTTTGGTGGAGGTGTTTGGGCGACGGATTATTTATGATTCTGGTCTTGGTCTTCATGCTAGGGTGGCGGATGTTGTTCAGGGAAGGGATTGGGCTTGGCCTCGTTCCCTGACCGGGAATTGGATGGACATTATCAGTGGTATCCCTGCTTCCTTCAGGCCTAATAACTCTCAAGCTGATACTTTGTGTTGGATTGAGGACTCTCGGGGGGCTTTCTCTATTCGTAATGCTTGGGAGGCTCTTCGGTCCCGGCAGCCAGCGGTGGATTGGTTTAGGTCCGTTTGGCATTCTAAATCAATTCCTAGACATGCTTTCATCTTCTGGTTGGCCATTAGGGGTGCTCTTTCTACTAAGGATAAGCTTCTTATTTATGGCTTGATTCCGGCTATTCGTTGTGTGTTTTGTGGAGGGAGTTGTGAGGATGTCCCTCATCTCTTTTTTGATTGTTCTTATTCTTGCGAGGTTTGGTTTGCTCTTTTAAGGAAGTGCAGATTACCTCTGCGTGCTCGGAGCTGGGAGGATACTATTCTTTGGTCTTGCCTGCAGATTAGCTTTTATTGCTTTGCTGTTTTTTGAGTTTCGGTTGGTGGGGGGCCTGTCCCTTGTCTGACCTTGTGATCTTCTCGCTGGGGTATGCCCCTTTGCTTTTGTTTTGTCTCTTTGGTTAATATACTTACATTATCCAAAAAAAAAATAAAGCTCTTGGTCCGGATGGGTATAATGCTACTTTCTTCAAGAAAGCTTGGTCTGTTGTTGGTGATGATTTTCTTCGTGCTATTCGTTCGTTTTTTAGCTCCGGGAGATTGCTCAAGCAAGTGAATGCTACTGTGGTTGCTCTTATTCCTAAGGTTCCTAATCCTTCTACGGTTGGGGATTTTAGGCCTATTTCGTGTTGTAACACTATCTACAAATGCATTGCCAAAATTATTGCGAATCGTGTTCAGATGGTACTGCCTGATGTTGTTAGTCCTTTTCAGTCGGCCTTCGTTGTTGGTAGGAGGATTAGTGATAATATATTACTGTCGCAGGAATTGTTAAGGAACTATCATCGTGATGGGGGTCATCCTAGGTGTACGCTAAAGGTAGATTTAATGAAAGCCTATGATTCTGTGCGGTGGGATTTCTTAGTGGCTATTTTACAGATTTTAGGCTTCCCGGAGCAGATGATAGCTTGGATTTCTAAGTGCATTTCTACTCCCCGTTTCTCTATTTCTATTAATGGCGAGTTGAATGGTTTCTTTACTAGTAGCCGAGGTTTGAGGCAAGGGGATCCTATGTCCCCTTATTTATTTGTGCTGGCTATGGAGGTCTTCTCGGGGTTGATGCGTATTATGGAGCAGGAGAGTCAGTTTGCGTACCATTGGCGGTGTGGGAAGATTGGTATTTCGCATTTATGCTTTGCGGATGATCTTTTGGTTTTCTGTAGGACAGGGTGGATGGTTCTCCTATGTTTCAGCTTTGGAAGAAGCTCAAAAGATTAAAAGTGGAGCTTAAGAAACTTAATAAGGAGAGTTTTTCTGATTTGTCTTCTCGGGTACAGCAAACTAAGCATGATTTGGAGTCTGTACAGTGGGATATTCAGAGACAGCCTTTGAATGCTTCTTTACATGAGGAGGAGGCGCAATTGGTAAAGCTTTATGGTGAGTTGAGTCGAGATGAGGAGAGTTTTCTAAGGCAAAAATCTCGGGTTCAGTGGATTAATTTGGGAGATAGGAATGCGAAGTTCTTTTTTCGGTCGATGAGACAAAGATTTAGTAGGAGTAAGGTGTTATCTCTTTCTGATGAGTATGGTAATCGCGTGGAGGAGCCTAGTGAAGTTAAGTCTATGGTGGTGAACTTTTTTGAGACGCTTCTTAGACAGCCTGCTGGGTGCCCTAGAATGGACCATGATTTGATGAGGCGAGCTATCCTTAAGCGTATTTCTGGTGATCAGGGTACTACCTTGGGTGGAGAGGTTAGTGATGATGAAATTAAGGCGGTTCTGTTCTCTTTGAAAGATAACAAAGCTCCTGGTCCAGATGGGTACAATGCTACTTTCTTTAAAAAAAAGCTTGGTCTGTTGTTGGTGATGATGTTCTTCATGCTATTCGTTCGTTTTTAGCTCCGAGAGGTTGCTCAAGAAAGTGAATGCTATGGTGATTGCGTTTATTCCTAAGGTTCCCAATCCTTCTAAGGTTGGGGATTTTAGGCCTATTTCGTATTGTAACACTATTTACAAGTGCATTGCCAAAATTATTAAGAATCGAGTTCAGATGGTGTTGCCTGATGTTGTTGGTCCTTTTCAGTCGGCCTTTGTTGCTGGTAGGAGGATTAGTGATAATATCTTACTGTCGGAGGAATTGTTAAGAAACTATCATCGAGATGGGGCTCATCCTAGGTGTGCGTTGAAGGTAGACTTAATGAAAGCCTATGATTCTGTGCGGTGGGATTTCTTAGTGGCTATTTTGCAAATTTTAGGCTTCCCGGAGCAGATGATAGCTTAGATTTCTGAGTGTATTTTCACTCCCCGTTTCTCTATTTCTATCAATGGCGGGTTGAATGGTTTCTTTGCTAGTGGCCGAGGTTTGAGGTAAGGGGATCCTATGTCCCCTTATTTATTTGTACTGGCTATGGAGGTCTTTTCGGGGTTGATGCGTATTATGGAGCAGGAGGAGGGTCAGTTTGATTACCACTGGCAGTGCAAAAAAATTGATATTTCTGACTTATGCCTTGCGGATGATCTTATGATTTTTTGTAAGGCAGAAAGTGAGTCAGTTGTTGCGGTTAATGGTGTTCTTGGTCAATTCCAAACTCTTTCTGGATTGATCCCTAATCCTAGTAAGAGTAATCTTTTGTGGCTGGTGTGTCCTTTGAGATTAAGCAAGAGTTGCTTGGGATTATGGGTTTTTAGGAAGGGGTGTTACTAGTAAGATATCTTGGGGTTCCTTTGATTTCTACTAAGCTTATGGCAGTGGATTGTAGGGTTCTTGTTGATAGGATTGTAGCGAGAGTTAAGAGTTGGACTAGTAGAGTTCTTTCTTTTGCAGGGAGGCTTCAACTCATTCAATCTGTGTTGTTCTCTATCTAGATATATTGGTCCTCCATTTTTATCTTGCCTAAGTCAGTGGTGGTTAAGGTTGAAACTACTTTGCGTAGTTTTCTCTGGAAGGGTTCAGATTTAGGTAAAGGATGGGCAAAGGTTGCTTGGTCTTCGGTGTGCTTACTGAAGGAAGAGGGTGGACTGGGTATTAAGAGTGTTGAGTGTTGAGTGTTGGAATAAATCTGCCATAATTAAGCATTTGTGGGCTATCTGTAGCAATTTGAGGTCTTCTGTCTGGGTTTCGTGGGTTAGATCTACTTTGCTTAGGGGAAGGAATGTGTGGGAGGTGAGGTGCCCTAGGGATTGCTCGTGGAGTTGGAGGAAAATTTTGGGCTTTTGATTTCTTGTACGGCGGTTGATGCAGTTTCAGGTGGGTAATGGGGAGGATATTTCCCTTTGGTGTGATTATTGGCATCCGTTGGGTCCTTTGGTGGAGTTGTTTGGGCGGCGGATTATTTATGATTCTGGTCTTGGTCTTCATGCTAGGGTGGCGGATGTTATTCAGGAGAGGGATTGGGCTTGGCCTCGTTTCCTAACTGGGAATTGGATGGACATTATTAGTGGTATCCCTGATTCCTTGAGGCCTAATAACACTCAAGCTGATACTTTGTGTTGGGTTGCGGACTCTCGTGGGGCTTTCTCTATTTGTAATGCTTGGGAGTCTCTTCGGTCCCGGCATCCAGCAGTGGAGTGGTTTAGGTCTGTTTGGCATTCTAAAGCAATTCCTAGACATACTTTCATCTTCTGGCTGGCCATTAGGGATGCTCTTTCTACTCAGGATAAGCTTCTTGTTTATGGCTTGATTCCGGCTATTCGTTGTGTGTTTTGTGAAGGGAATTGTGAGGATGTCCCTCATCTCTTTTTTAATTGTTCCTATTCTTGTGAGGTTTGGTTTGCTCTTTTAAGGAAATGTAGGTTACCTCTGCTTGCTCGGAGCTAGGAGGCTACTATTCTTTGGTTTTGCCATTTTTGCGGTCGGCAGCTTCGTGGGTGGGTGGTGCATATTATGCTTGCGGCTTCTTTCTATGCTATTTGGTGTGAGAGAAATGCCAGGATGCATAGCGAGTTACATAAACTTGTTACCGTGATTGTTCGTTCCATTGTTAGAGAAGTTTGTATGCGTCTTAATTCCTTATCTGGTGTGGTGCCTTTTCCTGCTAATAGATGGCTCCACCAGTCTTGCGGTTTATCTGATTCTATTTTTTTAAATAGTAGCCTCCCAGCTCCGAGCACGTAGAGGTAACCTACACTTCCTTGAAAGAGCAAACCAAACCTCGCAAGAATAGGAACAATTAAAAAAGAGATGAGGGACATCCTCACAGTTCCCTCCACAAAACACACAATGAATAGCCGGAATCAAGTCATAGACAAGAAGCTTATCCTGAGTAGAAAGAGCACCCCTAATAGCCAACTAGAAGATAAAAGCATGTCTAAGAATCGGTTTAGAATGCCAAACAGACCTAAACCAATCCACTGCTGGCTGATGGGACCGAAGAGACTCCCAAACATTACGAATAGAGAAAGCCCCATGAGACTCCTCAACCCAACACAAAGTATCAGTTTGAGAGTTATTAGGCCTCAAATAATCAGGGATACTACTAATAATTTCCATCTAATTCCCAGTTAAGGAACGAGGCCAAGCCCAATCCTTTCCCTGAATAATATCTACCACCCTAGCATGGGAGAATAGTGATTGGATTGTGATGGGTGACTTTAATGCTATTAAGTCTTCGATTGAGAGTGTTGGAGGCTCCAATTCTTGGCCACATTGGAAAGATGACTTTTCTAATTGTTTAGCTGAGTCTGGGTTGGATGATCTGCGATTTAATGGGTGCTTCTATACTTGGTCTAATCATCGTACGGTTGATCCTATTCTTCGAAAGTTAGATCGAGCTTTGGTCAACTTGAATTGGGATATGTCCTTTCGAGGTTCAGAGGCGCATTTTCTTCCTCCTAGTGTTTCTGATCACTCTCCTATGATTGTTAAGATTGTGGATCTCCCTCGGTGACGGGTGCCTTTTAAGTTTTTTGATTTCTGGGCGGATCATCCAGAATTTTTATCCTTGGTGGATCGGGTTTGGGCGGACAGGATGGATGGGTCTCCTATGTTTCAACTATGTAAGAAGCTAAAAAGATTGAAAGTAGAGCTTAAGAAACTTAATAGGGAGTGTTATTCTGACTTGTCTTCTAGGGTGCAGCAAGCTAAACATGATTTAGAGTCTGTGCAATGGGATTTTTTTTGGATAATGTAAGTATATTAACCAAAGAGACAAAACAAAAGCAAAGGGGCATACCCCAGCGAGAAGATCACAAGGTCAGACAAGGGACAGGCCCCCTACCAACCGAAACTCAAAAAACAGCAAAGCAGAAAAAGCTAAGCACAAATCCTGGCATAGGGTGCAGCCAAAAGAAACCAACAGACCGATAACAAAAGGGACAAACCCCCTAAAAGGAAAAACAAGCGAATTACAAAAAAAAAAGAATCAGATAAACCCCAAGACTGGTGGAGCCACCTATTAGTAGGAGAAGGCACCACACCAGATAAGGAATTAAGACGCATACAAACATCTTTAACAATGGAACGAACAACCACGGAAACAAGTTTAGGTAACTCGCCATGCATCCTAGCATTCCGCTCGCGCCAAATAGCATAGACAGCAGCCGCAAGCATAATACGCACCACCCACCCACGAAGATGCCGACCGCGAAAATGGCAAGACAAAGATGTAGTAGAAGTAAGGTATTATCTCTTACCGATGAGTATGGTAATCGTGTGGAGGAGCCTAGTGAAGTTAAATCTATGGTGGTGAACTTTTTTGATACACTTCTGAGACAGCCTGCTGGTTGCCCAAGGATTGACCTTGATTTAGTGAGGCGGGCTCTGCCGAAGCAGATTTCTAGTGATCAGTGTGTTACCTTGGGTAGAGAGGTTAGTGATGATGAAATTAAGGCAGTTTTGTTCTCTTTAAAAGATAATAAAGCTCCTGGTCCGGATGGGTATAATGCTACTTTCTTCAAGAAAGCTTGGTCTGTTGTTGGTGATGATTTTCTTCATGCTATTCGTTCATTTTTTAGCTCCGGGAGATTTCTCAAGCAAGTGAATGCTACTGTGGTTGCTCTTATTCCTAAGGTTCCTAATCCTTCTACGGTTGGGGATTTTAGGCCTATTTCGTGTTGTAACACTATCTACAAATGCATTGCCAAAATTATTGCGAATCGTGTTCAGATGGTACTGCCTGATGTTGTTAGTCCTTTTCAGTCGGCCTTCGTTGCTGGTAGGAGGATTAGTGATAATATATACTGTCGCATGAATTGTTAAGGAACTATCATCGTGATGGGGGTCATCCTAGGTGTGCGCTGAAGGTAGATTTAATGAAAGCTTATGATTCTGTGCGGTGGGATTTCTTAGTGGATATTTTACGGATTTTAGGCTTCCCAGAGCAAATGATAGCTTGGATTTTTGAGTGCATTTCTACTCCCCGTTTCTCTATTTCTATCAATGGTGAGTTGAATGGTTTCTTTACTAGTAGCCGAGGTTTGAGGCAGGGGGATCCTATGTCCCCTCATTTATTTGTGCTGGCTATGGAGGTCTTCTCGGGGTTGATGCGTATTATGGAGCAGGAGAGTCAGTTTGCGTACCATTGGCGGTGTGGAAAGATTGGTATTTCGCATTTATGCTTTGCGAATGATCTTATGATTTTCTGTAGGGCAGAGAGGGAGTCAGTTGCTGCGGTTAATGTTGTCCTTGGTCAGTTCCAAGCTCTTTCTGGGTTGGTTCCTAATCCTAGCAAGAGCAATTTTTTTGTGGCTGGAGTGTCTTCTGAGACTAAGCAAGAGTTGCTTGGGATTCTAGGTTTTCAGGAAGGGGTATTACCTGTCAGATATCTCGGGGTTCCTTTGATTTCTACTAAGCTTATGGCAGTGGATTGTAGGGTTCTTGTCGATAGGATTGTAGCGAGAGTTAAAAGTTGGACTAGTAGGGTTCTTTCTTTTGCAGGGAGGCTTCAGCTCATTCAATCTGTATTGTTCTCTATCCGGGTGTATTGGTCCTCCATTTTTATCTTGCCTAAGTCAGTGGTGATTAAGGTTGAAACTATTTTGCGTAGTTTTCTTTGGAAGGGTTCAGATTTAGGTAAAGGTGGGGCAAAGGTTGCATGGTCTTCGGTGTGTTTACCGAAGGAAGAGGGTGGACTCGGTATTAAGAGCGTTGAATGTTGGAATAAAGCTGCCATAAGTAAGCATTTGTGGGCTGTCTGTAGCAATTTGAGGTCTTCTGTCTGGGTGTCGTGGGTTAGATCTACTCTGCTTAAGGGAAAGAATATGTGGGAGGTTAGGTGCCCTGGGGATTGCTCGTGGAGTTGGAGGAAAATTCTGGGCCTTCGGTGTCTTGTGTGGCGGTTGATGCAGTTTCGGGTGGGTAATGGGGAGGATATTTCCCTTTGGTTTGATTATTGGCATCCGCTGGGTCCTTTGGTGGAGGTGTTTGGGCGTCGGATTATTTATGATTCTGGTTTTGGTCTTCATGCTAGAGTGGAAGATGTTATTCAGGGGAGGGATTGGGCTTGGCCTCGTTCCCTGACCGGGAATTGGATGGACATTATCAATGGTACCCCTGATTCCTTCAGGCCTAATAACTCTCAAGCTGATACTTTGTGTTGGGTTGAGGACTCTCGGGGGGCTTTCTCTATTCGTAATGCTTGGGAGGCTCTTCGGTCCCGGCAGCCAGCAGTGGATTGGTTTAGGTCCGTTTGGCATTCTAAATCAATTCCTAGACATGCTTTCATCTTGTGGCTGGCCATTAGGGGTGCTCTTTCTACTCAGGATAAGCTTCTTGTTTATGGCTTGATTCCGGCTATTCGTTGTGTGTTTTGTGGAGGGAGTTGTGAGGATGTCCCTCATCTCTTTTTTTATTGTTCTTATTCTTGCGAGGTTTGGTTTTCTCTTTTAAGGAAGTGCAGATTATCTCTTCGTGCTCGGAGCTGGGAGGCTACTATTCTTTGGTCTTGCCATTTCCGCGGTTGGCATCTTCGTGGGTGGGTGGTGCGTATTATGCTTGCGGCTGCTGTCTATGCTATTTGGCGCGAGCGGAATGCTAGGATGTATGGCGAGTTACCTAAACCTGTTTCCGTGGTTGTTCGTTCCATTGTTAAAGATGTTTGTATGCGTTTTAATTCCTTATCTGGTGTGGTGCCTTCTCCTACTAATAGGTGGCTCCACCAGTCTTGGGGTTTATCTGATTCTATTTTTTTGTAATTCGCTTGTTTTGCCTTTTAGGGGGTTTGTCCCTTTTGTTGTCGGTCTGTTGGTTTCTTTTGGCTGCACCCTATGCCAGGGTTTGTGCTTAGCTTTTTCTGCTTTGCTGTTTTTTGAGTTTCGGTTGGTAGGGGGCCTGTCCCTTGTCTGACCTTGTGATCTTCTCGTTGGGGTATGCCCCTTTGCTTTTGTTTTGTCTCTTTGGTTAATATACTTACATTATCAAAAAAAAAGGACCAACACCAGAATCATAAATAATCCGCCGCTCAAACACGTCCACCAAATGACCCAAAGGATGCCAATAATCAAACCAAAGGAAGACATCCTCCCCATTACCCAGCCGAAACTGTATTGTTTGTCTTTTGTGTGTTGTTATGTTTTATTGGTGTATATAGGCTGGAAACCTAGACATTCCTCATACGCACTGCGTTTGGAAGACATAGGCATAACAACGCCACGTACACCGATTTTTGATATTTTTCTTGTTTTCGTTTATTTATTTTTTGTAGAATAACAAATTATATGCATGTTTTACAAATAATTGGGTAATAATATGTAAATGCTTAGTTCATGTGAGTGTACAAAGTTGTTAGCTAGAATAATGCCGATAGTATCTTTGCATCTAAACATGTAAGTCTGACATCTTTGCATTGTAGTAGGTGAAAGCTTTTAGTTAAATTTTGTTTCTACTCCTAAATATTTTCTTGCGCTTCATTGTCATTAGATTGATCTCTATAGGTTTGCATTGGATGTTAATGAACTACTTTATAAAAATCTTGTATGCATGTGTTGAATGCTCAATTGAGTAGATTTTAGATATATGATCCAGACATTGTGTGTGAACTCTTAAATAGCTTTATTTACCGTCCTTAAATTGTGTGCTCCCTATCCCATTTGCGACCAAACACTCACGCATTTGCTTTTTATTGTATGACCTATAATTCCAAAAATCCTAGCCGAAATTGTATAGACCTTGCCTTTGACGCTTGGAAACTAGAGACAATTAAAAGGAAAATGTGTAAGTGTTGAGTGAGGAAGAAGGAGTGAAGTAGAAAAGATGATAAGGATATGGGTAATGTGCAAAAAAAAAAAAAAGAATAGCCAATAAAATAATAAATAAAATAAAAGAGTTGGCTAAAATGAGAAAAAAGGAGTGAAATGCACAAAGTAAAAATTGAAAAAGGGTTTGAAAAGAGGTAGAAGGAGAAAGGCGAGAAAAAGATTTGGAAGAAAAGTTTAACGAATTTGGTAGTTGTGAGAGAAAATGCACAAATTAAAAATCTTATGAAGTCTCTCAATAAGTTTCCAAGTGAGTTGAACCCAATTTCCATTCTTTTGGAGCCAATCACCCCAAAACCCTATTGCAACCTGAAAAAGTCCTGTTGATCTCCTTAGGAAACTTAGCTGTAATATTTGACATGTATGTGCATTGATTTTTCTGTTCTTAGCATTTGATTTCGTTCATGAGATCCTTTGATTAAATCTGTGCGTTATTTCTGATTATTGATGCATAAGACACATTTTGAAATCTTTTGCTCATAAATTCTAGTCGTATGCAGTTGAAAGTGTGATTGCCTAGGTTCTGAGTATCATTGAGTGAAAACTGGTGAGATTAGAGTCGAAGCGAATTATATCAGTAGTTTATTTTTATAGAGGTGTCACGATTATCAATGCATTGTATGTCAGTTTCCTGTATGATATAGGGTGTTTAGACTTATCGGCAGCGTTTTAGACTTCTGATTATTGTGATACTCTTATGTCTTTGCATGTGCGTATAAGCTATGTTTGTGGTTAGCTTAGGACGTTTGTGGGTACCGTAGCTGGTAAACCTTCACGAGACTATAACTCGTCCACTAGGGCCACCTAGGGGTTTAAAGGCTTGTGGCACGTGCTAAGTGCCATCGTTGCATCCTACGAAAATGGATATAGCTTAGTTCGTTTTTATTGTTAATTTTAGTTATTTTTGTCTTTACTTTTAGTCGTGGTGTGTTCCGATTTGCTTGAGGACAAGCAAAAGATAGGTTTGGGGGTATTTGATCGGTCATTTATTATCATATATTTACGACCCTTGGATTGTCTCTTTTAATTGTATTCTTGAGTATTTTTGGTGCTTTTGATGTATTTGTTAAGCATGTGCAAATTTTAGGTGTTTCTCTTGGAGCTATGCGAAGATTGAAATTTTCGGTCCAAAACCGTGTTTTCTAGTAGGGAGCAGCGCGACCAGCCATCGCGACCTCTAGTCGCGCTACGCTAATCGCAGTGAAAGATGAGAATTCTGGTAGAGAGCATGGCGACCAGCCATCGCCAGCGCTCGTCGCGTTGAGGTGGTCACGCTGAAAGATGAGAATTCTGGCAGAGAGCATGGCGACCAGCCAGCACTAGGGCTGGTCGCGCTAAGACTGTCGTGCTGGATGTTGAGATTTTGGGTAGTGAGCACCGCGATCAGCTATCGCGATCGCTGATCGCGGTGCCCTATCGTGGTGAGGTTAATTCAAGTAATCCAGAGAGCATGGCGACCAAGCCATCGCGATCTCTAGTCACAGTGGTCGGTCGCGGCGGCACAATTCCAGCAGCCCTAGTATGCTGCTTTAAATAGAAAGAGAAGAGAGAGAAAGGGGATGCAGAAAATTTCAGAGAACAGAAGAAAGAGAGAGTGAAGAAGGAAGAAGAAGAGAGAAGGCCTAGGAGATTAGCCATCGGATCGATTCTCCGAACGACTTCAATCGCTCTTAGGATTCGGATTTGTGCACGAAGAAGCTCTACCGAATCGGTTTTTATGAGAGTCAAGCCATTTGGAGTTTTTCTATCATACTCTTTCCTTTAATCTTATGTTATTCATATTATTCTTGATTATTAATATTATGTATTCTTATTTCCTAGTTATGAACTAATTTCCTACACTAGGGATGATGATGGAACTTACTATGAATTTTGATTGAGATTAATGAATGTTTGGATGATTTGAGTTACATGATTGAGTGTTGATTTAATGTTTTATTGATTGTATATTGATTGATCACCAATATTCAATATCTTGTTGTTGTGGATTAATTACCGAAAGGAGACGCCCACCACGTGTTCGATAAATTGACACAATAGCCTAGGAACCAAATAGAGATATATTGGTGTAGGTTGTGTGATCTAATATGTTTCCATGTTTAATGCATTCTCGTATATTTGACATTCATCGAGAGATGATGGGGTGTTAGTACGTGTTGAATAAATTGGATCTACCTTGAGAGAGGATTTCGGATAACTATTAACATGATCATCAATCATTAGCTTGAACATTCATACATAATTGTCTCATATAATTAGGATTAGTTAGTGAAATCGGATTCTCTAGCTCCCATCACCATTGATAAAAAGATCTTTTAATTTCAAGTTATAGACCATTTAGATTATAAGTTACAAATCACAACCATTGAATTAGTTTTCTAGATAGTGTTAGACTTGGTTAATTTCAGTATTCAATCTTTAAACGTCCTCGTGGGAACGATATTCGGAACTCACAATTCTATATTACTTGTGCAGACCCCGTATACTTGCGGGTACACAAAAGGCGTAACATGTATTAATCTTCGCACATGACTCTGAAGGCCCAGAATTTTCCTCCAACTCCACGAGTAATCTCCAGGGCACTTAACCTCCCACACATTCCTACCCCTAAGCAGAGTAGTCCTAACCCACGAAACCCAAATAGAAGATCTCAAATTGCTACAAGCAGCCCACAAATGCTTAATTATGGTAGCTTTATTCCACACCTCAACACTCTTAATGCCCACCCCACCCTCTTCCTTTGGTAAACACACCGAGGACCAAGCAACCTTAGCCCCACCTCTACCTAAATTTGAACCCCTCTAGAGAAAACTACGTAAAGTAACTTCAACCTTTATGCAGGATAAAAATGGAGGACCAATACACCTGGATAGAGAACAAAACATATTGAATGAGTTGAAGCCTCCCTGCAAAAGAAAGAACCCTATTGGTCCAACTCTTAACCTTGGCCACAATTCTATCAATAAGAACCCTACAATCCATTGCCATAAGTTTAGTAGAAATCAGAGAAACCCCAAGATATTTGACAGGTAACACCCCTTCTTAGAAAGCCAGGATCCCAAGCAACTATTGCTTAATCTCGGAGGACACACCAGCCACAAAAAGATTACTCTTACTAGTTTAGGGACCAATCCAGAAAGGGCTTGGAACTGACCAAGAATATCATTAACCGCAGTAACTGACTCCCTCTCTACCCTACAGAAAACCATAAGATCATCCACAAAGCATAAGTGAGAAATACCAATCTTTCCGCACCGCTAGTGGTAAGCAAATTGACCTTCCTGTTCCATAATTTCGCATCAGCCCTGAAAAGACCTTCATAGCCTGCAAAAATAAATAAGGTGACATAGGGGGTCCCCCTGCCTCAAACCTCGGCCACTGTTAAAGAAGCCATTTAGTTCGCCATTGATTGAAATTGAGAAACAGGGAGTAGAAATACACTCAGAAATCCAAGCTATTATCTGCTCTGGGAACCTTAAACTTTGTAAGACAGCCAGCAAGAAATGCCACCGCATAGAATGCTTTCATTAAATCTACCTTCAGTGTACACCTAGGATGACCCCCATCACGATGATAGTTCCTCAAAAATTCCTACGATAGTAAAATATTGTCACTAATCCGCCTACCAGCAACAAAGGCCGACTGAGAAGGACTAACAAGATCAGACAACACCTTCTGAACTCGATTTGCAATAATTTTGCCAATGCATTTGTAGATAGTGTTACAATATAAATAGGCCTAAAATCCCCAAATTTAGAAGGATTGGGAACCTTAGGAATAAGAGCAACCACAGTAGCATTCACTTGCTTGAGCAATCTCCCGGAGCTAAAACATGAACGAATAATACGAAGAAAATCATCACCAACAACAGACCAAGCTTTTTTAAAGAAAGTAGCATTATACCCATCCGGACCAGAAGCTTTGTTATCTTTTAAAGAGAACAAAACCGCCTTAATTTCTTCATCACTAACCTCTATACCCAAGGTAGCACACTGATCACCAGAAATATGCTCAGGGAGAGCCCGCCTCACTAAATCAAGGTCAATCCTAAGGCATTCAACAGGGTGTCTAAGAAGTGTCTCAAAGAAGCTCACCACCATTGACTTAACTTCACTAGGCTCCTCCACACGATTACCATGCTCATCAATAAGAGATAAAACCTTACTCCTACTAAATCTTTGTCTCATCGACCGAAAAAAGAACATAGAATTGCTATCTCCCAAATTTATCCACTGAACCTGGGACTTTTGTTTAAAAAAACTCTCTTCATCTCTGCTCAAATCACCATAAAACTTCACCAACCGAGACTCCTCCTCATGTAATGAAGCATTCATAGGCTACCCCTGAATATCCCACTGCACAGATTCCAGATCGTGCTTAGCTTGCTGCACCCTAGAAGACAAGTAAGAATAACACTCCCTATTAAGTTTCTTAAGCTCCACTTTCAGTCGTTTTAGCTTCTCAAAAAACTCTCCTCATCTCAACTCAAATCACAGAGCTGCACCAAGGGATCCATTGCATGTTCTCAGTAAAAAAATCGCATCTTACAAAGGATTTTAGAGAGAGAAAATGCTCTGCCTTCTCTCTAGAATTTTTTGAGTGTTCTTCTTGATTTTTTTCTATTCTCTCTTTGGGATCATTATTGATTTCTTTTGATGATTCCAACCTCAATTTTCGCTCTTCTTTAGCTTTAGGTTTGCTGGTCATTTTCTGGGCAGTTTTTTAGCTTGTTTTGTGCCATGGTATGCTTGTGATTTTGAGCTTAATTTTTTCCTTATTGTTGGGGTGTGATCTTCATCTTCTTCTTGGTGTTCTAGTTGGAGCCATGGTTGGTGGTTCACCAACTGCTGGTGATGTAAAAAATGGTGGAATAAAGGGCTATCATGATGGTTTTATGAAAGATTCAGATTTGGGTCTTAATATGAAGATTCAACGTATGAAGGCTCGAGAACTAGAGAAGAGAACTGCTGGTGATGATGTATTTGACATAGCTATTGGAGGTAGGATCTCTTGTGATGCTTCTTCAAAATTGTTGTTAAGCAAGCAACATGTTTTGCATAGTTTTAAGAATCAGACTAGTAATGGTAAAATGGGCAACAAGGCATGTGCAAATGGGATTGAAGGCAAGTATGGTGATGTTCTTCATAGGGTGATGCATGATGAGGAAGATGGCAAGCATGTTAATGTTCTTCATAGGGTGGTGCATGATGAGGAAGATGGTAATCTGGTTTTGGGTGAGAGATGTGTAAAGAATGGGCCAAAATCTGGTGCTTTTGTTTCAATTTCGGGTATTGGTAATGTTGGGCACGAAATTGAAGCTAATGGGGCTGATATTGAAGCCAAGCATGCTGATGTTCTTCATGGGGTGTTGCATGATGAGAAAGATGAAAATCTGGTTTTGGGTGAAGGTAGAAATCTGGTTGTCTCTCAACAATTTCGGGATTGGACAAGAAGAAAGCTATGGTTGACATTGATGAAAAGAGTGAAGACTTGTTGAATGAGATCATGTGCAATGGGCAAATAATTGAAATGATGAATGATTCTCATGGACAAGTTTTTCAAAATAAGGTGGCTAGTATTGACCTTAATAGCCAAAATTGTCAAAGGAAGGTGGTTGTTGATGACTTTCCTTCACTAAATAATACTAGTCAGCAAGGAATGGGGGTAATAGAGTCAAACTTTGGTGCTTTGGGCTCAATTTCGGGTATTGGAGCTAATGGGACTGATTCCACATAATTAGATGGGCCAAGGATTGATGTTATTGAATTACCTTCGAATTATGGTGGATTTGGGCTTGCAAGAGATGATCATAGAAAGGAAAAGCTTGGTAACTTGCATTTTGGGTCTGATGTGGGCGTAATTGGGCCGAAATCGAGTGCTTTGGGTTCAATTTTGGGTCTTGGTAGCTTTGGACAAGGAGGGGCTGATCTTGGACCATTTTCAACACCTTCTTCCATGCATGATCAAGGGCTGAAACCATCTTATGCTAAGGCTGTCCAGAATTCTTCTCCTATTGCTTGTGAGGTACGATCTTCTACCTTTGAATCCTTACAATATTTTAAACCAACTGAAGAAAATGGAAGAATTAAAGTTAGCCCTCCGGTTGAGGTAGCTATTGAGGGATGTGAAGAATGGAGAACTTCCTTGATAGGGTACTTTGTGGATAAGAGAATTCCTTTCCCCGTAGTGAATTCAGTAGTTCATAAAATTTGGGGTAGGTTTGGCCTTAAAGAAGTTTTATCTTCGGAACAAGGGTTCTTTATTTTCAAGTTTGATAGTCTTGACCATGCTTGTGAAGTTCTTGAAAAAGGTCCATGGCATATAGTGAATAAATTGCTTGTTCTTAAACGGTGGCAGCCTAGTTTATCCTTGTCTAAAGATGAGTTACGCAATATTCCTGTATGGGTTAAACTTTACAATCTTCCGTTTAAATATTGGACTTCTAAGGGCCTGAGTTTTGTAGTTAGTGCTTTGGGATTCTCTGGAAAAGATAAAGAAGAAGAAAGGTTCTAGTAGTAAGGGTAAGAAGAATAAGAAGCACTCCTCCCCTAAGGGGGGTAAGTGGAGATAGATTTGTGGGGGTTTCTTCTTATCTTTGTATATTTATTATGATTTTTGGGTGCTGGAATATTAGGGGTCTTAATGACCCTTTGAAGCAAAGAGAGGTTCGCAATTTGATTAAAGATGAGAAATTGTCTTTGTGTGGTTTAGTGGAAACAAAAGTTCTGGAGAAAAATAAAAATGTTATTCTTAAGACCCTTGACAGGTCTTGGAAGGTGGAGTGCAATTATAATTTTTCCTCTTTGGGGAGGATTTGGGTTTGTTGGAATCCGTTCGATGTTACTGTTTTGGTTGTCGGATCTTCTGAACAAGTTATCCATTGTAGAGTTTCTCCTGTTGATTCTACTTGGGAGTGTATAATTTCGATTGTGTACGGTGATAATTGTAATGTTCGTAGGGAGGCGTTGTGGGCTGATTTAGTGGGATATTTCCTTTCGAGGTTCAGAGGCGCATTTTCTTCCTTCTAGTGTTTCTGATCACTCTCCTATGATTGTTAAGATTGTGGATCTCCCTCGGCGACGGGTGCCTTTTAAGTTTTTTGATTTCTGGGCGGATCATCCAGAATTTTTATCCTTGGTGGATCGGGTTTGGGCGGACAGGGTGGATGGGTCTCCTATGTTTCTTTTTTTGGATAATGTAAGTATATTAACCAAAGAGACAAAACAAAAGCAAAGGGGCATACCCCAGCGAGAAGATCACAATGGTCAGACAAGGGACAGGCCCCCTACCAACCGAAACTCAAAAAACAGCAAAGCAATAAAAGCTAAGCACAAACCCTGTCATAGGGTACAACCAAAAGAACCCACCAAACCCCATAAAAGGCAGAACAAGCGAATTACAAAAAAATAGAATCAGATAAACCCCAAGACTGGTGGAGCCACCTATTAGTAGGAGAAGGCATCACACCAGATAAGGAATTAAGCCGCATACAAACATCTCTGACAATAGAACGAACAACCATGGTAACAGGTTTAGGTAACTCGCCATGCATCCTAGCATTCCGCTCACGCCAAATAGCATAGACAGCAGCCGCAAGCATAATACGCACCACCCACCCACGAAGTTGCCGACCGCGGAAATGGCAAGACCAAAGAATAGTATCCTCCCAGCTCCGAGCACGCAGAGGTAATCTGCACTTCCTTAAAAGAGCAAACCAAACCTCGCAAGAATAAGAACAATCAAAGAAGAGATGAGGGACATCCTCACAACTCCCTCCACAAAACACACAACGAATAGTCGGAATCAAGCCATAAATAAGAAGCTTATCCTGAGTAGAAAGAGCACCCCTAATGGCCAACCAGAAGATGAAAGCATGTCTAGGAATTGATTTAGAATGCCAAACGGATCTAAACCAATCCACCGCTAGCTGCCGGGACCGAAGAGCCTCCCAAGCATTACGAATAGAAAAAGCCCCCCGAGAGTCCTCAACCCAACACAAAGTATCAGCTTGAGAGTTATTAGGCCTGAAGGAAGCAGGGATACCACTGATAATGTCCATCCAATTCCCGGTCAGGGAACGAGGCCAAGCCCAATCCCTCCCCCGAACAACATCGGCCACCCTAGCATGAAGACCAAAACCAGAATCATAAATAATCCGTCGCCCAAACACCTCCACCAAAGGACCCAACGGATGCCAATAATCAAACCAAAGAGAAATATCCTCCCCATTACCCACCCGAAACTGCATCAACCGCCGTACAAGACACCGAAGGCCTAGAATTTTCCTCCAACTCCACGAGCAATCCCCAGGGCACCTAACCTCCCACACATTCTTTCCCTTAAGCAGAGTAGATCTAACCCACGAGACCCAGACAGAAGACCTCAAATTGCTACAGACAGCCCACAAATGCTTACTTATGGCAGCTTTATTCCAACACTCAACGCTCTTAATACCGAGACCACCCTCTTCCTTTGGTAAACACACCGAAGACCATGCAACCTTTGCCCCACCTTTACCTAAATCTGAACCCTTCCAAAGAAAACTACGCAAAGTAGTTTCAACCTTAATCACCACTGACTTAGGCAAGATAAAAATGGAGGACCAATACACCTGAATAGAGAACAATACAGATTGAATGAGCTGAAGCCTCCCTGCAAAAGAAAGAACCCTACTAGTCCAACTCTTAACTCTCGCTACAATCCTGTCGACAAGAACCCTACAATCCACTGCCGTAAGCTTAGTAGAAATCAGAGGAACCCCAAGATATCTGACAGGTAATACCCCTTCCTGAAAACCAAGAATCCCAAGTAACTCTTGCTTAGTCTCAGAAGACACACCAGCCACAAAAAGATTGCTCTTGCTAGGATTAGGAATCAACCCAGAAAGAGCTTGGAACTGACAAAGGACACCATTAACCGCAGCAACTGACTCCCTCTCTGCCCTACAGAAAACCATAAGATCATCCGCAAAGCATAAATGCGAAATACCAATCTTCCCACACCGCCAATGGTACGCAAACTGACTCTCCTTCTCCATAATACGCATCAACCCCGAGAAAACCTCCATAGCCAGCACAAATAAATAAGGGGACATAGGATCCCCCTGCCTCAAACCTCGGCTACTAGTAAAGAAACCATTCAACTCGCCATTGACAGAAATAGAGAAACGGGGAGTGGAAATGCACTCAGAAATCCAAGCTATCATCTGCTCCGGGAAGCCTAAAATCTGTAAAATAGACACTAAGAAATCCCACCGCACAGAATCATAGGCTTTCATTAAATCTACCTTCAGCGCACACCTAGGATGACCCCCATCACGATGATAGTTCCTTAACAATTCCTGCGACAGTAATATATTATCACTAATCCTCCTACCAGCAACGAAGGCCGACTGAAAAGGACCAACAACATCAGGCAGTACCATCTGAACACGATTCGCAATAATTTTGGCAATGCATTTGTAGATAGTGTTACAACACGAAATAGGCCTAAAATCCCCAACCGTAGAAGGATTAGGAACCTTAGGAATAAGAGCAACCACAGTAGCATTCACTTGCTTGAGCAATCTCCCGGAGCTAAAAAATGAACGAATAGCACGAAGAAAATCATCACCAACAACAGACCAAGCTTTCTTGAAGAAAGTAGCATTATACCCATCCGGACCAGGAGCTTTATTATCTTTTAAAGAGAACAAAACTGCCTTAATTTCAACATCACTAACCTCTCTACCCAAGGTAGCACACTGATCACCAGAAATACGCTTCGGGAGAGCCCGCCTCACTAAATCAAGGTCAATCCTAGGGCATCCAGCAGGCTGTCTCAGGAGTGTCTCAAAGAAGTTCACCACCGTTGATTTAACTTCACTAGGCTCCTCCACACGATTACCATGCTCATCGGTAAGGGATAATACCTTACTCCTACTACATCTTTGTCTCATGGATCGAAAAAAGAACTTAGAATTCCTATCTCCCAAATTAATCCACTGAACTCGGGACTTTTGTCTCAAAAAACTCTCCTCATCTCTACTCAAGTCACCATAAAGCTTCACCAACCGAGACTCCTCCTCATGTAAAGAAGCGTTCGTAGGCTGCCTCTGAATATCCCATTGCACAGACTCCAAATCGTGTTTAGCTTGCTGAACCCTAGAAGACAATTCAGAATAACACTCCCTATTAAGTTTCTTAAGCTCTACTTTCAATCTTTTTAGCTTCTTACATAGCTGAAACATAGGAGATCCATCCACCCTGTCCGCCCAAACCCGATCCACCAAGGATAAAAAATTTGGGTGATCCGCCCAGAAATCAAAAAACTTAAAAGGTACCCGTCGCCGAGGGAGGTCCACAATCTTAACAATCATAGGAGAGTGATCAGAAACACTAGAAGGAAGAAAATGCGCCTCTGAACCTCGAAAGGAAATATCCCAATTCAAGTTGACCAAAGCTCGATCTAACTTTCGAAGAATAGGATCAACCGTACGATGATTAGACCAAGTATAGAAGCACCCATTAAATCGCAGATCATCCAACCCAGACTCAGCTAAACAATTAGGAAAGTCATCTTTCCAATGAGGCCAAGAATTGGAGCCTCCAACACTCTCAACCGAAGACTTAATAGCATTGAAGTCACCCATCACAATCCAAGCACTATTCTCCCATTCCACTCCGCGCGCCACTAAATCAGCCCACAACGCCTCCCTACGAACATTACAATTATCACCGTACACTATCGATATCATACACTCCCAAGTTGAATCAACAGAAGAAACTCTACAATGGATAACTTGTTCAGAAGATCCGACAACCAAAACAGTAACATCGAACGGATTCCAACAAACCCAAATCCTCCCCAAAGAGGAAAAGTTATAATTGCACTCCACCTTCCAAGACCGGTCAATGGTCTTAAGAATAACATCTTTATTTTTCTCCAGAACTTTCGTTTCCACTAAACCACACAAAGACAATTTCTCATCTTTAATCAAATTGCGAACCTCTCTTTGCTTCAAAGGGTCATTAAGACCCCTAATATTCCAGCACCCAAAAATCATAATTAATATACAAAGATAAGAAGAAACCCCCACAAATCTATCTCCACTTACCCCCCTTAGGGGAGGAGTGCTTCTTATTCTTCTTACCCTTACTACTGGAACCTTTCTTCTTCTTTTTCTTTTCCAGAGAATCCTTAACCTTTGAAGCCAAAGCATTACGAGGAGGGCTAGAATCACTACCATCCTCACCATGACCAGTCTCATCATTACCACAAATAGCCCCCCCATCATCACAAAGAGCATCCCTCTCATCAACATAACCATTAGCCCCCTCCTTAGAAAGAACAGCCCCTGCATCACAAACAGTGTCCAAAATTGCTAAAGGAGTGCCCTCTTCCATTACTTCCAAATTCAGAGAATGATCATTGCCCTCCATTGGTACTAAATTAAGATGATTATCAACATTTTCCACAAGCGGAACACTAGCACTATTCCCCATAGTAGATAATTCTCCACCCTTGTTCTTTTTTTTAACCTCAACCCAAACCGGTCGTTTAGGCCCCAACGAGTCTTCGTGCCTCTTCTTCATATCATGAACATCAACCCCTCCATTTCCGGTAACCATATTCACATTGTCACCCAAATCTTGAACGCTTTGTTTACATATACCCGGCGCATGCCCAAACACCTTACAAATATTACACCTAGAAGGAAGCCACTCATAAACAGCATAGATAGTTTTCCACTCCCCATTAGCACATTGAATATCAAACTCATTAATGACATCCTTCGAAGCATCAATCTCAACACACACACGAGCATAGCTAAGACGTTTCCTAGCTAATGTAATATGATCGGCATGCAATGGAATGCCCAAAGCACTAACTACAAAACTCAGGCCCTTAGAAGTCCAATATTCAAATGGAAGATTGTAAAGTTTAACCCATACAGGAATATTGCGTAACTCATCTTTAGACAAGGATAAACTAGGCTGCCACCGTTTAAGAACAAGCAATTTATTCACTATATGCCATGGACCTTTTTCAAGAACTTCACAAGCATGGTCCAGACTATCAAACTTGAAAATAAAGAACCCTTGTTCTGAAGATAAAACTTCTTTAAGGCCAAACCTACCCCAAATTTTATGAACTACTGAATTCACTACGGGGAAAGGAATTCTCTTATCCACAAAGTACCCTATCAAGGAAGTTCTCCATTCTTCACTTCCCTCAATAGCTACCTCAACCGGAGGACTAACTTTAATTCTTCCATTTTCTTCAGTTGGTTTAAAATATTGTAAGGATTCAAAGGTAGAAGATCGTACCTCACAAGCAATAGGAGAAGAATTCTGGACAGCCTTCGCATAAGATGGTTTCAGCCCTTGATCATGCATGGAAGGTGTTGAAAATGGTCCAAGATCAGCCCCTCCTTGTCCAAAGTTACCAAGACCCGAAATTGAACCCAAAGCACTCGATTTCGGCCCAATTACGCCCACATCAGACCCAAAATGCAAGTTACCAAGCTTTTCCTTTCTATGATCATCTCTTGCAAGCCCAACTCCACCATAATTCGAAGGTGATTTAATAACATTAATCCTTGGCCCATCTAATTTTGTGGAATCAGTCCCATTAGCTCCAATACCCGAAATTGAGCCCAAAGCACCAAAGTTTGACTCTATTACCCCCATTCCTTGATGACTAGTATTATTTAGTGAAGGAAAGTCATCACCAACCACCTTCCTTTGACAATTTTGGCTATTAAGGTCAATACTAGCCACCTTATTTTGAAAAGCTTGTCCATGAGAATCATTCATCATTTGAATTAATTGCCCATTGCACATGATCTCATTCAACAAGTCTTCACTCTTTTCATTAATGTCAACCATAGCTTTCTTCTTGTCCAATCCCGAAATTGTTGAGAGACAACCATTCTTCACATGGTTTTCACCCAAAACCAGATTTCTACCTTCACCCAAAACCAGATTTTCATCTTCTTCATCATGCAACACCCCATGAAGAACATCATCATGCTTGGATTCAATCCCATTTACACAACCAACAGCTCCATGCCTATCATGTGTTGTTTTATTTGATTGCAATCCCGAAACAGTATCAAAACAACCATCCTTTGAGCAATTCTCACCCAAATTCGGACTTCTTCCTTCTACAGCACCAATACCATGAGGCAAATTCGAAGGAACAAGTTTTGTAGACACGCAACACCCGAAAACATCCTTAATATCACCATCTATCAGCCCCAAAATAGAATGAGTTGTTGAAGACAAGTTGGATCCCGAATTTGCCTCCTTACGTTGAATCTCCATATTCTGATCAAAACCGTGATCCTTCTTGTTTTCAAGCAGTCCCGAGGCATATATTCCATTTGAGATCAGAGAAGAAACATGGTCTCCATCCTTCTTCACACCACCAGCAGTAGAAATTCGGGTTTGATCTACCAAAACCCTACCTTTCTTCATTCCAATGGACATTAAAGAAGAAACATGGTATTCACCATTCTTCACACCACCAGCAGCTAATGAATCACCAACCATGACACCAACCAACACACCAAGAAGAAGATAGCAGTCACAAACCAACAATAAGAAAAAAACACAACACAAACTCACAACAAACAAAGCACCATTGGAATGAAACCAGCAAACTTAAATCTAAAGAAGAAAGAAAATTGAGCTTGTAATCATCAAAAGAAGTCAATAATGATCACAAAGAGAGAATAGAAAAAAATCAAGAAGAACACTCAAAAATATTCTAGAGAGAAGGCAGAGCATTTTCTCTCTCTAAATGGTTTTCAAAATTTTTCGGTGCTTCTATACCGGTCTCCTATGTTTCAGCTATGTAAGAAACTAAAAAGATTGAAAGTAGAGCTTAAGAAACTTAATAGGGAGTGTTATTCTGACTTGTCTTCTAGGGTGCAGCGAGCTAAACATGATTTAGAGTCTGTGCAATGGGATATTCAGAGGCAGCCTACGAACGTTTCTTTACATGAGGAGAAGTCTCGGTTGGTGAAGCTTTATGGTGATTTGAGTAGAGATGAGAAGAGTTTTTTGAGACAAAAGTCCCGGGTTCAGTGGATTAATTTAGGAGATAGGAATTCTAAGTTCTTTTTTCGATCGATGAGACAAAGATGTAGTAGAAGTAAGGTATTATCTCTTACCGATGAGCAGGTCATATTGCATCACAATGCCCAAACAAGAGAGTAATGGTTTTGAAGGATGATGGTGGTATCGAATCAGAGGGTGAATTTGATGGTGAGTCCATGCCACCATTGGAGGATGCCGGTGACTTTGAATATCCGGTGGGTGGAGAGCTTTTGGTTGCAAGACGAGCTCTTAGTGCTCAAGCAAAGGAAGATGATGAGGTACAACGTGAAAATATTTTCACACCCGCTGCCATGTTAATGACAAGGTATGTAGTGTGATTATTGATGGGGGGAGTTGTACTAATGTGGCGAGCACTACTTTGGTAAAAAAATTGAATTTGAAAACCTTGAAGCACCCAAAACCTTATAAGCTACAATGGTTGAATGGTAGTGGGGAAGTTAGGGTGAATAAACAGGTGTTGGTGTCATTTTCAATTGGCAAATACAAAGATGAAGTTGTTTGTGACGTGGTACCAATGAATGCGGGACATATCCTTTTGGGAAGACCGTGGCAGTTTGATAGGCATGTGACTCATGATGGATACACTAATAGATACTCCTTTGTGCTCCATAAAAGGCCAATCACCCTTGTACCTTTATGATGAGAATAAGGGAGCTGCACCAAGGGATCCATTGCATGTTCCGATTGGGCCAATAACAAGGGCAAGGGCTAAGAGATTCAAAGACGCACTCAATGGCCTAATTCAAGATACATGGGCTGATTCTGAATTATTAAAGCCCAAGATGAACCCACATGAAGACCAAGGCTTGATTAACATCATCAAGGCAATTGAGTGGGCTGAATAAGAGAAAGCTTGGCATAATTTCGGTTTGGGCTTGATTTAATAGTTGTTTGTTTTAGTTTGGGTCCATTTGTAAGGCAATTATGACCATTCTAGTTTTCTATTTGTAAGGCCTTAATGGCTATCTTGTTTTCTTTCCTTTGTTTTAGGGTTTCATTATATAAGGATGTTGATGGATGTAAGAAGGGTAATTATTGATTTTGAATGAAATTTGAGAGAGTTTTCTCTTTGTTCTTTGAGAACTAACTGGAACTTATCAGAATTCTCTGTGGCGTTCCTCCTTGACTTATCAATCGAGTATTTCATCCTTGATTGTGGCGTCCTCCTTTATACCAAGGTTCACATCTCGATATAGGTGTTGGGTCGCGGTTTCCATCCGAACCAGAGGTTAGAACGAATATTGGCATCAATCTTGATACAATCAACGAGGTTCATATCACTTTAACCCCAAGACAAGTATATGAAGATCAAGTGAGGTTAAAAGATGAGAGGGATGTTAAAATGAGAGTGAGAGTTCAAAAGAAAAAGAGGCTGAAGAGAAAAAAAGAGAGACAAAACAAGTGAGCTTTTATGCAAGAGACAGTGAGATCAAAAGGGCTTTGTTTTCAAACCAGCCAATGATTGTACTTTTGTACAAAGAGGCTTGTTTTAGTACTAATGAAATTAACTCTTCTTTGCCTAGTGTTGTTGTTTCACTTTTGCAGGACTTTGATGAAGTGTTTCCCGAAGAGATGCCTATTGGTTTACCACCAATAAGGAGGATTGAACACCAAATTGACTTTGTCCCCGGAGCACCAATTCCAAATAGACCCGCATACCGAAGTAATCCCGAGGAGACAAAGGAACTTCAAAGGCAGGTTGATGAGCTCATGGAGAAGGGGTATGTTCGTGAGAGTATGAATTGCATGGTTCTATTGTTTTCACTAAAATTGATCTTAAAAGTGGATATCATCAAATTAGGATGAAAGAAGATGATGAGTGAAAAACTGCTTTCAAAACAAAATATGGGTTATATGAGTGGTTAGTTATGCCCTTTGGGTTAACTAATGCACCAAGTACTTTCATGAGATTAATGAACCATGTTTTGCGTGCTTTTATTGGAAGATTTGTGGTTGTTTACTTTGATGACATTCTGATTTATAGCAAAACCTTGGATGAGCATGTTGAACATTTAAAACTTGTTTTAGGTGTTTTAAGAACCGAAAAGTTGTTTGCTAATTTTAAAAAGTGTACCTTTTGCACGGATAGGTTGGTATTATTGGGTTTTGTTGTTAGTGCTAAAGGAATTGGGGTTGATGAAGAAAAGGTTAAGGCAATTAAGGAGTGGCCGAAACCTACAACTGTGGGACAAGTGAGAAGTTTTCATGGGTTGGCTAGTTTCTATAGGAGGTTTGTGAAAGACTTTAGTAGTCTAGCTGCACCTTTAACTTAAGTTATCAAAAAGAATGTGGGTTTTAAGTGGGGTAATGAACAAGAAAAGGCATTTAACTTGATTAAGGAAAAATTAACTAATGCACCTTTGCTTGCTTTGCCTAACTTTGCTAAAGCTTTTGAGATTGAGTGTGATGCTTCAGGAATAGGTATGGGAGCTGTTCTAATGCAAGAAGGACGTCCCATTGCATTTTTTAGTGAGAAAATAAGTGGAGCAGCCTTGAATTATCCTACCTATGACAAGGAGATGTATGCTTTGGTTAGGGCATTGGAAACTTGGCAACATTACCTTTGGCCGAAAGAATTTGTGATTCACACGGATCATGAGTCCTTGAAGCATCTAAAGCGGCAGCACAAGCTAAATAAGAGGCATGCCAAGTGGGTGGAGTTCATAGAAACATTTCCATACGTGATCAAGTACAAAAAAGGTAAGGAAAACGTAGTCGCTGATGCTCTGTCCAGAAGGTACGTTTTACTTTCTACTTTGGATGCTAGATTGTTTGGTTTTGACTACATTAAAGAGTTGTATGTGGAAGATGCTGATTTTGGCAATATATTCAATGCATGTGAAAAGGTTGCATTTGGCAAGTTTTATAGGCATGATGGATTTTTGTTTAGAGAAACTAAATTATGTGTGCCTAAGAGTTCTTTGCGTGAATTGCTTGTGAGGGAAGCTCATGAGGGCGGTTTGATGGGGCATTTTGGTATAGCCAAGACCCTAGATGTTTTGCATGAACACTTCTTTTGGCCTCATATGAAACGTGATGTAGAAAGAATTTGTGAGAAATGCATTACGTGTAGACAAGCTAAGTCTAGGATTAAGCCCCATGGTTTGTATACTCCTTTACCTATACCTAGTGGACCTTGGATTGATATATCTATGGATTTTGTGCTGGGTTTGCCTAGGTCAAAAAGGGGTAGAGATTCTATATATGTGGTTGTTGATAGGTTTTCTAAAATGGCACATTTCATTCCTTGTCATAAAACTGATGATGCATCACATATTGCTGATTTGTTTTTCAAAGAAATTGTCAGATTGCACGGCATGCCTAAAACCATTGTTTCGGATAGAGATGCTAAGTTCTTAAGCTACTTTTGGAAAACTTTATGGGGCAAGTTAGGAACTAAACTTTTGTTTTCTACTACTTGTCATCCACAAACTGATGGTCAAACTGAAGTAGTTAATAGGACTTTATCTGCCTTGTTGCGTGCTATAATACAAAAGAACTTGAAAACATGGGAAGATTGTTTGCCGCATATAGAGTTTGCTTATAATAGGAGTGTGCATTCTGCAACTCATTTTTCACCTTTTGAAATTGTGTATGGTTTTAACCCATTGACTCCTTTGGATTTACTTCCTTTACCTGTGACTGAGCATGTTAACTTGGATGGAAAGAAAAAGGCAGAGTTTGTTAAGCAAATACATGAAAAGACTAGGCAAAACATCGAGAGGAGAACTGAGCAATATGCCAACCAAGCTAATAAAGGGCGTAAGAAAGTTGTGTTTGAACCCGGTGATTGGGCGTGGTTGCATATGAGGAAGGAACGGTTTCCAGTCCAGAGGCGTTCTAAACTTCTTCCACGGGGAGATGGCCCATTTCAAGTGATTGAAAGGATCAATGACAATGCCTACAAGTTAGATCTTCCAGGTGAGTATAATGTTAGTGCAAGCTTCAATGTTTCTGATTTGTCTCCTTTTGATGTAGGTGACGATTTGAGGACAAATCCTTTTCAAGAGGGAGGGAATGATGAGAATAAGGGAGCTGCACCAAGGGATCCATTGCATGTTCCGATTGGGCCAATAACAAGGGCAAGGGCTAAGAGATTCAAAGAAGCACTCAATGGCCTAATTCAAGATACATGGGCTGATTCTGAATTATTAAAGCCCAAGATGAACCCACATGAAGACCAAGGCTTGATTAACATCATCAAGGCAATTGAGTGGGCTGAATAAGAGAAAGCTTGGCATAATTTCGGTTTGGGCTTGATTTAATAGTTGTTTGTTTTAGTTTGGGTCCATTTGTAAGGCAATTATGACCATTCTAGTTTTCTATTTGTAAGGCCTTAATGGCTATCTTGTTTTCTTTCCTTTGTTTTAGGGTTTCATTATATAAGGATGTTGATGGATGTAAGAAGGGTAATTATTGATTTTGAATGAAATTTGAGAGAGTTTTCTCTTTGTTCTTTGAGAACTAACTGGAACTTATCAGAATTCTCTGTGGCGTTCCTCCTTGACTTATCAATCGAGTATTTCATCCTTGATTGTGGCGTCCTCCTTTATACCAAGGTTCACATCTCGATATAGGTGTTGGGTCGCGGTTTCCATCCGAACCAGAGGTTAGAACGAATATTGGCATCAATCTTGATACAATCAACGAGGTTCATATCACTTTAACCCCAAGACAAGTATATGAAGATCAAGTGAGGTTAAAAGATGAGAGGGATGTTAAAATGAGAGTGAGAGTTCAAAAGAAAAAGAGGCTGAAGAGAAAAAAAAAGAGACAAAACAAGTGAGCTTTTATGCAAGAGACAGTGAGATCAAAAGGGCTTTGTTTTCAAACCAGCCAATGATTGTACTTTTGTACAAAGAGGCTTGTTTTAGTACTAATGAAATTAACTCTTCTTTGCCTAGTGTTGTTGTTTCACTTTTGCAGGACTTTGATGAAGTGTTTCCCGAAGAGATGCCTATTGGTTTACCACCAATAAGGGGGATTGAACACCAAATTGACTTTGTCCCCGGAGCACCAATTCCAAATAGACCCGCATACCGTAGTAATCCCGAGGAGACAAAGGAACTTCAAAGGCAGGTTGATGAGCTCATGGAGAAGGGGTATGTTCGTGAGAGTATGAGTCCTTGTGCGGTTCCCGTATTGCTTGTGCCTAAGAAGGATGGAACATGGAGGATGTGTGTTGATTGTCGTGCCATCAACAATATTACTGTAAAGTATCGACATCCTATTCCTAGATTAGATGATATGCTTGATGAATTGCATGGTTCTATTGTTTTCACTAAAATTGATCTTAAAAGTGGATATCATCAAATTAGGATGAAAGAAGATGATGAGTGAAAAACTGCTTTCAAAACAAAATATGGGTTATATGAGTGGTTAGTTATGCCCTTTGGGTTAACTAATGCACCAAGTACTTTCATGAGATTAATGAACCATGTTTTGCGTGCTTTTATTGGAAGATTTGTGGTTGTTTACTTTGATGACATTCTGATTTATAGCAAAACCTTGGATGAGCATGTTGAACATTTAAAACTTGTTTTAGGTGTTTTAAGAACCGAAAAGTTGTTTGCTAATTTTAAAAAGTGTACCTTTTGCACGGATAGGTTGGTATTATTGGGTTTTGTTGTTAGTGCTAAAGGAATTGGGGTTGATGAAGAAAAGGTTAAGGCAATTAAGGAGTGGCCGAAACCTACAACTGTGGGACAAGTGAGAAGTTTTCATGGGTTGGCTAGTTTCTATAGGAGGTTTGTGAAAGACTTTAGTAGTCTAGCTGCACCTTTAACTTAAGTTATCAAAAAGAATGTGGGTTTTAAGTGGGGTAATGAACAAGAAAAGGCATTTAACTTGATTAAGGAAAAATTAACTAATGCACCTTTGCTTGCTTTGCCTAACTTTGCTAAAGCTTTTGAGATTGAGTGTGATGCTTCAGGAATAGGTATGGGAGCTGTTCTAATGCAAGAAGGACGTCCCATTGCATTTTTTAGTGAGAAAATAAGTGGAGCAGCCTTGAATTATCCTACCTATGACAAGGAGATGTATGCTTTGGTTAGGGCATTGGAAACTTGGCAACATTACCTTTGGCCGAAAGAATTTGTGATTCACACGGATCATGAGTCCTTGAAGCATCTAAAGCGACAGCACAAGCTAAATAAGAGGCATGCCAAGTGGGTGGAGTTCATAGAAACATTTCCATACGTGATCAAGTACAAAAAAGGTAAGGAAAACGTAGTCGCTGATGCTCTGTCCAGAAGGTACGTTTTATTTTCTACTTTGGATGCTAGATTGTTTGGTTTTGACTACATTAAAGAGTTGTATGTGGAAGATGCTGATTTTGGCAATATATTCAATGCATGTGAAAAGGTTGCATTTGGCAAGTTTTATAGGCATGATGGATTTTTGTTTAGAGAAACTAAATTATGTGTGCCTAAGAGTTCTTTGCGTGAATTGCTTGTGAGGGAAGCTCATGGGGGCGGTTTGATGGGGCATTTTGGTATAGCCAAGACCCTAGATGTTTTGCATGAACACTTCTTTTGGCCTCATATGAAACGTGATGTAGAAAGAATTTGTGAGAAATGCATTACGTGTAGACAAGCTAAGTCTAGGATTAAGCCCCATGGTTTGTATACTCCTTTACCTATACCTAGTGGACCTTGGATTGATATTTCTATGGATTTTGTGCTGGGTTTGCCTAGGTCAAAGAGGGGTAGAGATTCTATATATGTGGTTGTTGATAGGTTTTCTAAAATGGCACATTTCATTCCTTGTCATAAAACTGATGATGCATCACATATTGCTGATTTGTTTTTCAAAGAAATTGTCAGATTGCACGGCATGCCTAAAACCATTGTTTCGGATAGAGATGCTAAGTTCTTAAGCTACTTTTGGAAAACTTTATGGGGCAAGTTAGGAACTAAACTTTTGTTTTCTACTACTTGTCATCCACAAACTGATGGTCAAACTGAAGTAGTTAATAGGACTTTATCTGCCTTGTTGCGTGCTATAATACAAAAGAACTTGAAAACATGGGAAGATTGTTTGCCGCATATAGAGTTTGCTTATAATAGGAGTGTGCATTCTGCAACTCATTTTTCACCTTTTGAAATTGTGTATGGTTTTAACCCATTGACTCCTTTGGATTTACTTCCTTTACCTGTGACTGAGCATGTTAACTTGGATGGAAAGAAAAAGGCAGAGTTTGTTAAGCAAATACATGAAAAGACTAGGCAAAACATCGAGAGGAGAACTGAGCAATATGCCAACCAAGCTAATAAAGGGCGCAAGAAAGTTGTGTTTGAACCCGGTGATTGGGCGTGGTTGCATATGAGGAAGGAACGGTTTCCAGTCCAGAGGCGTTCTAAACTACTTCCAAGGGGAGATGGCCCATTTCAAGTGATTGAAAGGATCAATGACAATGCCTACAAGTTAGATCTTCCAGGTGAGTATAATGTTAGTGCAAGCTTCAATGTTTCTGATTTGTCTCCTTTTGATGTAGGTGACGATTTGAGGACAAATCCTTTTCAAGAGGGAGGGAATGATGAGAATAAGGGAGCTGCACCAAGGGATCCATTGCATGTTCCGATTGGGCCTATAATAAGGGCAAGGGCTAAGAGATTCAAAGAAACACTCAATGGCCTAATTCAAGATACTTGGGCTGATTCTAAATTATTAAAGCCCAAGATGAACCCACATGAAGACCAAGGCTTGATTAACATCATCAAGGCAATTGAGTGGGCTGAATAAGAGAAAGCTTGGTATAATTTCGGTTTGGGCTTGATTTAATAGTTTGTTTTAGTTTTGGTCCATTTGTAAGGCAATTATGTTCATTCTAGTTTTCTATTTGTAAGGCCTTAATGGCTATCTTGTTTTCTTTCCTTTGTTTTAGGGTTTCATTATATAAGGATATTGTTGGATGTAAGAGGGGATAATTTTGATTTTGAATGAAATTTGAGAGAGTTTTCTCTTTGTTCTTTGAGAACTAACTGGAACTTATCAGAATTCTCTGTGGCGTTCCTCCTTGACTTATCAATCGAGTATCTCATCCTTGATTGTGGCGTCCTCCTTTATACCAAGGTTCACATCTCGATATAGGTGCTGGGTCGCGGTTTCCATCCGAACCAGAGGTTAGAACCAATATTGGCATCAATCTTGATACAATCGACGAGGTTCATATCACATAGCCCAGCGAGAAGATCACAAGGTCAGACAAGGGACAGGCCCCCTACCAACCGAAACTCAAAAAACAGCAAAGCAGAAAAAGCTAAGCACAAACCCTGGCATATGGTGCAGCCAAAAGAAACCAACAGACCGACAACAAAAGGGACAAACCCCCTAAAAGGCAAAACAAGCGAATTACAAAAAATAAGAATCAAATAAACCCCAAGACTGGTGGAGCCACCTATTAGTAGGAGAAGGCACCACACCAGATAAGGAATTAAGACGCATACAAACATCTTTAACAATGGAACGAACAACCACGAAAACAGGTTTAGGTAACTCGCCATGCATCCTAGCATTCCGCTTGCGCCAAATAGCATAGACAACAGCCGCAAACATAATACGCACCACCCACCCACGAAGATGCCGACCGCGGAAATGGGAAGACCAAAGAATAGTAGCCTCCCAGCTCCGAGCACGAAGAGATAATCTGCACTTCCTTAAAAGAGCAAACCAAACCTCGCAAGAATAAGAACAATAAAAAAAGAGATGAGGGACATCTTCACAACTCCCTTCACAAAACACACAACGAATAGCCGGAATTAAGCCATAAACAAGAAGTTTATCCTGAGTAGAAAGAGCACCCCTAATGGCCAGCCAAAAGATGAAAGCATGTCTAGGAATTGATTTAGAATGCCAAACAGACCTAAACCACTCCACCGCTGGCTGTCGGGACCGAAGAGCCTCCCAAGCATTACGAATAGAGAAAGCCCTCCGAGAGTCCTCAACCCAACATAAAGTATCAGCTTAAGAGTTATTAGGCCTGAAGGAATCAGGGGTACCACTGATAATGTCCATCCAATTCCCGGTCAGGGAACGAGGCCAAGCCTAATCCCTCTCCTGAATAACATCCGCCACCCTAGCATGAAGACCAAAACCAGAATCATAAATAATCCGACGCCCAAACACCTCTACCAAAGGACCCAGCGGATGCCAATAATCAAACCAAAGGGAAATATCCTCCCCATTACCCACCCAAAACTGCATCAACCGCCGCACAAGACACCGAAGGCCTAGAATTTTCCTCCAACTCCACTAGCAATCCCCAGGGCACCTAACCTCCCACACATTCTTTCCCTTAAGCAGAGTAGATCTAACCCACAACACCCAGACAGAAGACCTCAAATTGCTACAGAGAGCCCACAAACGCTTACTTATGGCAGCTTTATTCCAACACTCAACGCTCTTAATACCGAGTCCACCCTCTTCCTTCGGTAAACACACCGAAGACCATGCAACCTTTGCCCCACCTTTACCTAAATCTGAACCCTTCCAAAGAAAACTACGCAAAATAGTTTCAACCTTAATCACCACTGACTTAGGCAAAATAAAAATGGAGGACCAATACACCTGGATAGAGAACAATACAGATTGAATGAGCTGAAGCCTCCCTGCAAAAGAAAGAACCCTACTACCCTACTAGTCCAACTCTTAACTCTCGGTACAATCCTATCGACAAGAACCCTACAATCCACTGCCATAAGCTTAGTAGAAATCAGAGGAACCCCGAGATATCTAACAGGTAATACCCCTTCCTGAAAACCTAGAATCCCAAGCAACTCTTGCTTAGTCTCAGAAGACACACCAGCCACAAAAAAATTGCTCTTGCTAGGATTAGGAACCAACCCAGAAAGAGCTTGGAACTGACCAAGGACAACATTAACCACAGCAACTGACTCCCTCTCTGCCCTACAGAAAACCATAAGATCATCCGCAAAGCATAAATGCGAAATACCAATCTTCCCACACCGCCAATGGTACGCAAACTGACTCTCTTGCTCCATAATACGCATCAACCCCGAGAAGACCTCCATAGCCAGCACAAATAAATAAGGGGACATAGGATCCCCCTGCCTCAAACCTCGGCTACTAGTAAAGAAACCATTCAACTCGCCATTGATAGAAATAGAGAAACGGGGAGTAGAAATGCACTCAGAAATCCAAGCTATCATCTGCTCCGGAAAGCCTAAAATCTGTAAAATATCCACTAAGAAATCCCACCGCACAGAATCATAGGCTTTCATTAAATCTACCTTCAGCGCACACCTAGGATGACCCCCATCACGATGATAGTTCCTTAACAATTCCTGCGACAGTAATATATTATCACTAATCCTCCTACCAGCAACGAAGGCCGACTGAAAAGGACTAACAACATCAGGCAGTACCATCTGAACACGATTCGCAATAATTTTGGCAATGCATTTGTAGATAGTGTTACAATACGAAATAGGCCTAAAATCCCCAACCGTAGAAGGATTAGGAACATTAGGAATAAGAGCAACCACAGTAGCATTCACTTGCTTGAGCAATCTCTCGGAGCTAAAAAACGAACGAATAGCACGAAGAAAATCATCACCGACAACAGACCAAGCTTTCTTGAAGAAAGTAGCATTATACCAATCCGGACCAGGAGCTTTATTATCTTTTAAAGAGAACAAAACTGCCTTAATTTCATCATCACTAACCTCTCTACCCAAGGTAGCACACTGATCACTAGAAATCTGCTTCGGCAGAGCCCGCCTCACTAAATCAAGGTCAATCCTTGGGCAACCAGCAGGCTGTCTCAGAAGTGTCTCAAAGAAGTTCACCACCATAGATTTAACTTCACTAGGCTCCTCCACACGATTACCATGCTCATCGGTAAGAGATAATACCTTACTTCTACTACATCTTTGTCTCATCGATCGAAAAAAGAATTTAGAATTCCTATCTCCCAAATTAATCCACTGAACCCGGGACTTTTGTCTCAAAAAACTCTCCTCATCTCTACTCAAATCACCATAAAGCTTCACCAACCGAGACTCCTCCTCATGTAAAGAAACGTTCGTAGGCTGCCTCTGAATATCCCATTGCACAGACTCTAAATCATGTTTAGCTTGCTGCACCCTAGAAGACAAGTTAGAATAACACTCCCTATTAAGTTTCTTAAGCTCTACTTTCAATCTTTTTAGCTTCTTACATAGCTGAAACATAGGAGACCCATCCACCCTGTCCGCCCAAACCCAATCCACCAAGGATAAAAATTCTGGATGATCCGCCCAGAAATCAAAAAAATTAAAAGGCACCCGTCGCCGAGGGAGATCCACAATCTTAATAATCATAGGAGAGTGATCAGAAACACTAGAAGGAAGAAAATGCGCCTCTGAACCTCGAAAGGAAATATCCCAATTCAAGTTGACCAAAGCTCGATCTAACTTTCGAAGAATAGGATCAACCGTACGATGATTAGACCAAGTATAGAAGCACCTATTAAATCACAGATCATCCAACCCAGACTCAGCTAAACAATTAGAAAAGTCATCTTTCCAATGTGGCCAAGAATTGGAGCCTCCAACACTCTCAACCGAAGACTTAATAGCATTAAAGTCACCCATCACAATCCAAGCACTATTCTCCCATTCCACTCCGCGTGCCACTAAATCAGCCCACAACGCCTCCCTACGAACATTACAATTATCACCGTACACAATCGAAATCATACACTCCCAAGTAGAATCAACAGGAGAAACTCTACAATGGATAACTTGTTCAGAAGATCCGACAACCAAAACAGTAACATCGAACGGATTCCAACAAACCCAAATCCTCCCCAAAGAGGAAAAATTATAATTGCACTCCACCTTCCAAGACCTGTTAAGGGTCTTAAGAATAACATCTTTATTTTTCTCCAGAACTTTTGTTTCCACTAAACTACACAAAGACAATTTCTCATCTTTAATCAAATTGCGAACCTCTCTTTGCTTCAAAGGGTCATTAAGACCCCTAATATTCCAGCACCCAAAAATTATAATAAATATACAAAGATAAGAAGAAACCCCCACAAATCTATCTCCACTTACCCCCCTTAGGGGAGAAGTACTTCTTATTCTTCTTACCCTTACTACTAGAACCTTTCTTCTTCTTTTTCTTTTCCAGAGAATCCTTAACTTTTGAAGCCAAAGCATTACGAGAAGGACTAGAATCACTACCATCCTCACCATGATCAGCCTCATCATTATCACAAAGAGCACCCCCATCATCACAAAGAGCATCCCTGTCATCAATATAATCATTAGCCCCATCCTTACAAAGAACAGTCCCTGCATCACAAACAGTATCCAAAATTGCTAAAGGAGTACCCTCTTCCGTTACTTCCAAATTCAGAGTATGGTCATTGCCCTCCATTGGTACTAAATTAAGATGATTATCAACATTTTCCACAAGCGGAACACTAGCACTGTTCCCTATAGTAGATAATTCTCCACCCTTGTTCTTTTTTTTAACCTTAACCCAAACCGGTCGTTTAGGCCCCAACGAGTCTTCGTGCCTCTTCTTCATATCATGAACATCAACCCCTCCATTTCCGGTAACCATATTCACATTGTCACCCAAATCTTGAACGCTTTGTTTACATATACCCGGCGCATGCCCAAACACCTTACAAATATTACACCTAGAAGGAGGCCACTCATAAACAGCATAAATAGTTTTCCACTCCTCATTAGCACATTGAATATCAAACTCATTAATGACATCCTTCGAAGCATCAATCTCAGCACACACACGAGCAAAGCTAAGACGTTTCCTAGCTAATGTAATGTGATCGGCATGCAATGGAATGCCCAAAGCACTAACTATAAAACTCAGGCCCTTAGAAGTCCAATATTCAAACGGAAGATTGTAAAGTTTAACCCATACAGGAATATTGCTTAACTCATTTTTAGACAAGGATAAACTAGGCTGCCACCGTTTAAGAACAAGCAATTTATTCACTATATGCCATGAACCTTTTTCAAGAACTTCACAAGCATGGTCAAGACTATCAAACTTGAAAATAAAAAACCCTTGTTCCGAAGATAAAACTTCTTTAAGGCCAAACCTACCCCAAATTTTATGAACTATTGAATTTACTACGGGGAAAGGAATTCTCTTATCCACAAAGTACCCTATCATGGAAGTTCTCCATTCTTCACTTCCCTCAATAGCTACCTCAACCGGAGGGCTAACTTTAATTCTTCCATTTTCTTCAGTTGGTTTAAAATATTGTAAGGATTCAAAGGTAGAAGATCGTACCTCACAAGCAATAGGAGAAGAATTCTGGACAGCCTTAGCATAAGATGGTTTCAGCCCTTGATCATGCATGGAAGAAGGTGTTGAAAATGGTCCAAGATCAGCCCCTCCTTGTCCAAAGCTACCAAGACCCGAAATTGAACCCAAAGCACTCGATTTCGGCCCAATTACGCCCACATCAGACCCAAAATGCAAGTTACCAAGCTTTTCCTTTCTATGATCATCTCTTGTGATGTGAACCCGTAAGGTTATATAACCCCCAAACCCACACTCAATTTGTTTTACACCCAAGAACTCCCAAAAATCAGATTCTTCAACCTTCTAGACCCGATGAATACTCAATCTACGAACCCGGAAGTATAAACACTCAAGAACGCCACAAAGGAAGCCTTCCTTTGATAAGTTCAGTAGTTCTATCAAGAACAAGTAGGTGAAACGAAATTTCACTCAGTTTTTGTATTAATGATCAATGGTTGCATAAAATGACTTACAAATGAGTTTAAATAGAAAATGAAATGTCTTGGAACAACCCTCCAAGCATGGGAAACGAAAACAAGTAAAGGAAGGTGTGATTTGTTGACTAGGAAGCTTTGAACTCAATAAAAACGTGCAACACAATTATCAAATGAAGATAACACAATTGTCAAAGTAAGACAACAATTGTCAACAAATGACAGCTTCTTGATACTTTGAAATAACCGACCATATCTTCCTCGTGTGACCTCCAATGGATCTGATTCCAAATTGAAAATTGAAGATAAGATCATGAACTTTGAAAAGTCCTACTCACAAGTCTCTAGAAACCTAACCGTTCACACGTTATGAATTTCCAAAGTTATCCCTTCGAATTAGCAAGTTGCATCTTCCTTAACTTGAATTACATTCACTAAGGTTGGGCCCTCCTTTTGCAAGTCCATTCCTTCCATGGGCCTCCATGAATATGCCTGAACTCAAATCCCTTGAATTAGCCCATTCAATGCATTTTTGAATTTCTTAGCACGTGCTCTTGTAACCGGCCCAACGGGAACTTGGATTGGATCCGCATTCCATGCCCTTGTGCTAGATAAGTCTTCATCATTCCCCTCCTCTTGAAAAGGATTTGTCCTCAAATCAGGGTCATCACCTGCATCAAAAGGACTTAAATCAGAAACATTGAATGTAGCACTTACATTATACTCACCGGGCAAGTCTAGCTTATACGCATTATCATTGATGCGTTCTAGGACTTGAAAAGGACCATCCCCTCTAGGTAGTAGCTTGGATTTCCTCTGGGTCGGAAAGCGCTCCTTGCGCATATGCACCCAAACCCATTCTCCAGGTTCGAAGACCATCTGTCATCGGCCCTTATTGGCTTGTTTTTCATATTGCTCCGTTCGCCGTTCAATGTTGACCTTTGCTTTCTCATGAATCTGCTTTACAAGTTCAGCTTTTCTTTTCCCATCTAAATTCACATGCTCAGACATTGGTAATGGTGATAAATCCAAAGGAGTTAAAGGATTAAAACCATAAACAATCTCAAATGGTGAAAATTTAGTAGCAGAATGAACAGAACGATTATAAGCAAACTCAACATGCGGTAAGCATTCTTCCCATGTTTTAATGTTCTTTTTGATAATTGCACGCAACAAGGTAGATAAGGTCCTATTTACTACTTCTGTTTGACCATCAGTTTGAGGATGACAAGTAGTTGAAAACAACAACTTAGTTCCTAACTTAGCCCATAAGGTCTTCCAGAAATAACTTAAGAACTTAGTATCCCTATCAGAAACAATTGTTCTAGGCACGCCATGTAAGCGAACAATTTCTTTAAAGAACAAATCTGCAACATGTGAAGCATCATCAGTCTTGTGACATGGAATAAAATGTGCCATTTTAGAAAATCTATCCACGACAACAAACACGGAATCTCTTCCCCTTTTTGACCTAGGCAAACCTAATACAAAATCCATTGAAATATCAATCCAAGGTTCACTAGGAATTGGAAGTGGTGTATATAAGCCATGAGGTTGTACTCGGGATTTCGCTTGCCTACATGTGACACATCTACCACAAAGTCTCTCAACATCTCGTTTCATGTGTGGCCAATAGAAGTGTTCTTGCAGAACGGCTAAGGTTTTAGCTACCCCAAAGTGTCCCATTAGCCCTCCCCCATGTGATTCTCTCACCAGCAAATCTCGCAAGCAACAATTTGGTATACACAATTTATTGTCTCGAAACAAGAAACCCTCATGTCTAAAAATACTTACCACTGGCACTCTTTTCACAAGATACATAATCTTCACAAAAATCACAATCTAAAGGATATAAATCTTTAATATGCTCAAAACCAAGAATCTTAGCATCAAGAGTAGATAGAAGAGTGTACCTTCGAGAAAGTGCATCAGCAACGATGTTCTCCTTACCTTGTTTATATCGAATAACGTACGGAAAAGTCTCAATGAATTCGACCCATCGTGCATGCCTCTTATTCAACTTGTGTTGGCCTTTAAGGTGTTTTAAGGACTCATGATCGGTGTGAATCACGAATTCTTTAGGCCACAAGTAATGTTGCCATGTCTGTAAAGCCCGAACCAATGCATACAGCTCTTTATCATAAGTCGGGTAGTTTAAGGCTGCCCCACTTAGTTTCTCACTGAAGTAAGCAATTGGTCGTCCCTCTTGCATTAATACTGCACCTATACCAATACCTGAAGCATCACATTCAGTTTCAAACGTTTTATTAAAGTTAGGTAAAGACAATAAAGGGGCGTTGGTCAGCTTTTGCTTAATCAATTGAAACGCCTTCTCTTGTTCTTCTCCCCACTTGAATCCAACGTTCTTTTTTATTACTTCGGTAAGCGGTGCGGCCAATGAGCTAAAATCTTTCACAAACCGTCGGTAGAAACTAGCAAGTCCATGAAAACTTCTTACATTACCTACAGTTGTGGGACTCTGCCACTCTTGAATTGCACATACCTTCTCCTCATCAACCTGTATACCCTGTGCACTAACAACAAATCCTAGAAACACAAGTTTATTGGTGCAAAAGGTACACTTTTTCAGATTAGCAAACAATTTTTCTTTCCTAAGTACATCTAAGACAGATTTTAAATGCATTACATGTTCATCCAAGTTTTTGCTATATATGAGAATATCATCAAAATAAACAGCTACGAATTGTCCAATGAAAGCTCGCAAAACATGGTTCATTAATCTCATGAAAGTACTAGGAGCATTAGTTAACCCAAAAGGCATAACTAACCATTCATACAAACCATATTTTGTTTTAAACGCAGTTTTCCACTCATCACCTTCTTTCATTCTAATCTGATGGTATCCACTTTTCAAATCAACTTTAGAAAATACACAAGAACCATGCAATTCATCTAGCATATCATCTAAGCGAGGAATAGGATGTCGATACTTTACCGTTATATTGTTAACAGCTCGGCAATCAACACACATTCTCCATGAGCCGTCCTTCTTAGGAACCAAAATAACTGGAACAGCACAAGGACTCATGCTTTCCTGAACATACCCTTTTTTCATTAATTCATCAACCTGCCTTTGAAGCTCCTTTGTCTCCTCAGGATTACTGCGATAGGCTGGTCGGTTTGGAATGGTTGCGCCGGGTACAAAATCAATTTGATGCTCAATCCCTCGAATAGGTGGCAAACCATCTGGAATTTCCTCGGGAAAAACATCATCAAATTCCTGCAAGAGAGATAAAACAGAGCTAGGCAAAGAAGCCTCAAGTTGGTTAACATTTAAACATTCTTCCTTATACATAAGTATAAGTATGGGTTTGTTGGACAACATCGCTCTTTTAACATCACTCGCTCTAGCATAAAAATTTGTTTTTCTCTCTTCTTTTCTTTCAATGGCCGTTTCTCTCTCATTTTTCTCTTTCTTTTTTGTCTCGGCCTCTTTTTCTTTTGCTCTCATTTTCTTTTTCTCACTCTCTTGTTGCAACCTCAATTGATCCTTATAAACTTGTTGTGGTGTCAAAGGAACTAGAGTGATTGTCCTTTGGTTATGCACGAAAGAGTACTTGTTGGTGAAGCCATCATGACTAACACGTCGGTCAAATTGCCATGGTCGTCCTAGTAACAGGTGCCCTGCTTGCATCGGTACCACATCGCATAACACTTTGTCTTCATATTTTCCGATTCGAAAAGAAACCATCACTTGTTTGTTCACCTTACTTCACCACTATCGTTTAGCCATTGCAACTTGTAAGGTCGGGGGTGTTTAATTGTTAGCAAGCCTAACCTTTCCACCATAAGAGTGCTAGCAACATTAGTACAACTACCACCATCTATTATCATACTACATACCTTGTTGTTAACATGGCACCTAGTATGGAAAATGTTTTCTCGTTGTACTTCTTTTTCTTCTTTGACTTGGACACTTAGCGCTCGCCTGGCCACCAACATCTCTCCTTGGACAGCGTATTCTTCATTATCAGCATCCTCCAATGGTGGCATAGAGTTGGTGTCTTCTTCGTCATCTTCGGATTCGACCTCTCTATTATCCCGTATCACCATAACTCTTTTGTTCGGACATTGGCTAGCTATGTGACCCCTGCCTTGACACTTAGAACACTTAATATCACGATTCCTAGAAGTGGAAGAATCGGATTTACCTTGATTTCCATTGTTTGTTGCTTCTAGCTTTTGCTCGACTTTAGGCTTCATCATTGACTGCTTCTCATCTTTCTTCCAATGATTTGGTCTCCAAGCTGATGAACTAGAATTTTGGCTTGGACGTGTATTACCCCTTCTTTTGAGCTGGTTCTCTATTTTTATTGCCATGTGAACCATGTCCTCCAACTCTACATAATGTTGCAATTCCACCACATTGGTAATTTCACGATTCAAACCTGCCAAGAACCTAGACATTGTTGCTTCCCGATCCTCCTCTATATTTGCTCGAATCATAGCGACCTCCATCTCCTTATAATATTCCTCCACACTTCGGTTGTCTTGTCGAAGACTTTGCAACTTGTTGTATAGCTCCCGGTAGTACTAGCTCGGGACGAATCGCTTCCTCATCACTGCTTTCATCTCCTCCCACGTCTCTATTGGACGCTCCCTATTTCTCCTCCTGTTCATCACCAATTGATCCCACCAAACAATAGAATATTCAGAAAATTCAATGGCAGCAAGTTTTACCTTCTTATTCTCGGAATAATTGTGGCAATCGAACACTAGCTCCACCTTCTTTTCCCATTCGAGATAAACCTCCGGATCATTTTTCCCTTGAAACGATGGAATCTTCATTTTGATACTACCCAAGTTATTATCTTCACGATTCCTAACTACCCCATTTTGACCCCGAAATCCTCTTCTCGGTACTCCTTCATGCCTACCTCCTCTAGGCCTATTTCTACCCATTTCAACTTCAGATTCGAAATCATCATCATCCCCACTTCTAAGCTCGCGTTCTCTCTCAGATACTTCTCCGAAAACACCACGCCTATTTTGTCTACCTAAGTTCAAAGGCTGTTCCCTTTGTATACGAGCTATAACCTCATCTTGTTGATCCATCCTATCTCTAATATCCCCAAAAACCACGTTCATTCGCTCGAATTGCTGCTGCATGGCCTTCAGAACAATGGACATGTTCTCCTCTCTAGGTGTTGAATCACTTTGGTTCAACATTATAGAAAGCTGCAATGAAAGAGTTAGAAAAAAATCCTCACAATCCTCACGTGTTTGCACTCAAGATACCACTCCACTCGTGTTTCACTCTAATAGGCTTTTCTCGATGCTGTGCTCACACTCTCTTACCTTTTTCCACTCTTTATTTTCACCCTCAAGTCCTATAAGAACTAATTGAACTGAACAAAGAAGAAATAACCAATGTATGAATATTCTAACCAACAAAAAACCCACGAAATAACAACACAACCAGAATATATATATATATATATATATATATATATATATATATATATATATATATTTTGGATAATGATTTTTTTTTTTTTTTTGGATAATGAACACAACTCACAACACAACCTAGAATAGTCAACAAAGAAAAGAACTTAGGATACAAGCACGAATTTGTGTAGAACTCAAAGAAATCTTAGGATACAAGCACGAATTGGTGTAGAACTCAAAGAAGTCTTAGGATACAAGCACAAATTTGTGTAGAACTCAAAGAAATCTTAGAATATAAGAAGAATTTGTGTAGAAGTCTTGTTCTAATTTTTTTTTTTTTTTTTTTTTTTGGAATTTTAATATAATCAATACACAAAATCTTCAAGAAGAACAAGCAAGAAAACAGAGCAAAAAATGCAGAAGCTATGAATTAAAAAGGACGAAAAATTCAAAGATAAATCAAACCTAATTTTGGAACTTTGGCTCTGATACCAAATGATGTGAACCCGTAAGGTTATATAACCCCCAAACCCACACTCAATTTGTTTTACACCCAAGAACTCCCAAAAATCAGATTCTTCAACCTTCTAGACCCGATGAATACTCAATCCACGAACCCGGAAGTATAAACACTCAAGAACGCCATAAAGGAAGCCTTCCTTTGATAAGTTCAGTAGTTCTATCAAGAACAAGTAGGTGAAATGAAATTTCACTCAGTTTTTGTATTAATGATCAATGGTTGCATAAAATGATTTACAAATGAGTTTAAATAGAAAATGAAATGTCTTGGAACAACCCTCCAAGCATGGGAAACGAAAACAAGTAAAGGAAGGTGTGATTTGTTGACTAGGAAGCTTTGAACTCAATAAAAACATGCAACACAATTATCAAATGAAGATAACACAATTGTTAAAGTAAGACAACAATTGTCAAAGTAAGACAGCTTCTGGATACTTTGAAATAACCGACCATATCTTCCTTGTGTGACCTCCAATGGATCTGATTCCAAATTGAAAATTGAAGATAAGATCATGAACTTTGAAAAGTCCTACTCACAAGTCTCTAGAAACCTAATCGTTCACACGTTATGAATTTCCAAAGTTATCCCTTCGAATTAGCAAGTTGCATCTTCCTTAACTTGAATTACATTCACTAAGGTTGGGCCCTCCTTTTGCAAGTCCATTCCTTCCATGGGCCTCCATGAATATGCCTGAACCCAAATCCCTTGAATTAGCCCACTCAATGCATTTTTGAATTTCTTAGCACGTGCTCTTGTAACCGGCCCAACGGGAACTTGGATTGGATCCGCATTCCATGCCCTTGTGCTAGATAAGTCTTCATCATCTTGCAAGCCCAAATCTACCATAATTCGAAGGTGATTCAATAACATTAATCCTTGGTCCATCTAATTTTGTGGAATCAGTCCCATTAGCTCCAATACCCGAAATTGAGCCTAAAGCACCAAAGTTTGACTCTATTACCCCCATTCCTTGCTGACTAGTATTATTTAGTGAAGGAAAGTCATCAACAACCACCTTCCTTTGACAATTTTGGCTATTAAGGTCAATACTAGCCACCTTATTTTGAAAAACTTGTCCATGAGAATCATTCATCATTTCAATTATTTGCCCATTGCACATTTTTTTTTTTTGGATAATGTAAGTATATTAACCAAAGAGACAAAACAAAAGTAAAGGGGCATACCCCAGTGAGAAGATCACAAGGTCAGACAAGGGACAGGCCCCCTACCAACCGAAACTCAAAAAATAGCAAAGCAATAAAAGCTAAGCACAAACCCTGTCATAGGGTACAGCCAAAAGAACCCACCAAACCCCATAAAAGGCAGAACAAGCGAATTACAAAAAAATAGAATCAGATAAACCCCAAGACTGGTGGAGCCACCTATTAGTAGGAGAAGGCATCACACCAGATAAGGAATTAAGCCGCATACAAACATCTCTGACAATGGAACGAACAACCATGGTAACAGGTTTAGGTAACTCGCCATGCATCCTAGCATTCCGCTCACGCCAAATAACATAGACAGCAGCCGCAAGCATAATACGCACCACCCACCCACGAAGTTGCCGACCGCGGAAGTGGCAAGACCAAATAATAGTATCCTCCCAGCTCCGAGCACGCAGAGGTAATCTGCACTTCCTTAAAAGAGCAAACCAAACCTCGCAAGAATAAGAACAATCAAAAAAGAGATGAGGGACATCCTCACAACTCCCTCCACAAAACACACAACGAATAGCCGGAATCAAGCCATAAACAAGAAGCTTATCCTGAGTAGAAAGAGCACCCCTAATGGCCAGCCAGAAGATGAAAGCATGTCTAGTAATTGATTTAGAATGCCAAACGGACCTAAACCAATCCACCGCTGGCTGCCGGGACCGAAGAGCCTCCCAAGCATTACGAATAGAGAAAGCTCCCCGAGAGTCCTCAACCCAACACAAAGTATCAGCTTGAGAGTTATTAGGCCTGAAGGAAGCAGGGATACCACTGATAATGTCCATCCAATTCCCGGTCAGGGAACGAGGCCAAGCCCAATCCCTCCCCCGAACAACATCCGCCACCCTAGCATGAAGACCAAAACCAGAATCATAAATAATCCGTCGCCCAAACACCTCCACCAAAGGACCCAACGGATGCTAATAATCAAACCAAAGAGAAATATCCTCCCCATTACCCACCCGAAACTGCATCAACCGCCGCACAAGACACCGAAGGCCTAGAATTTTCCTCCAACTCCACGAGCAATCCCCAGGGCACCTAACCTCCCACACATTCTTTACCTTAAACAGAGTAGATCTAACCCACGAGACCCAGACAGAAGACCTCAAATTGCTACAGACAGCCCACAAATGCTTACTTATGGCAGCTTTATTCCAACACTCAACGCTCTTAATACCGAGACCACCCTCTTCCTTTGGTAAACACACCGAAGACCATGCAACCTTTGCCCCACCTTTACCTAAATCTGAACCCTTCCAAAGAAAACTACGCAAAGTAGTTTCAACCTTAATCACCACTGACTTAGGCAAGATAAAATTGGAGGACCAATACACCTGAATAGAGAACAATACAGATTGAATGAGCTGAAGCCTCCCTACAAAAGAAAGAACCCTACTAGTCCATCTCTTAACTCTCGCTACAATCCTGTCGACAAGAACCCTACAATCCACTGCCGTAAGCTTAGTAGAAATCAGAGGAACCCCAAGATATCTGACAGGTAATACCCCTTCCTGAAAACCAAGAATTCCAAGTAACTCTTGCTTAGTCTCAGAAGACACACCAGCCACAAAAAGATTGCTCTTGCTAGGATTAGGAATCAACCCAGAAAGAGCTTGGAACTGACCAAGGACAACATTAACCGCAGCAACTGACTCCCTCTCTGCCCTACAGAAAACCATAAGATCATCCGCAAAGCATAAATGCGAAATACCAATCTTCCCACACCGCCAATGGTACGCAAACTGACTCTCCTGCTCCATAATACGCATCAACCCCGAGAAGACCTCCATAGCCAGCACAAATAAATAAGGGGACATAGGATCCCCCTGCCTCAAACCTCGGCTACTAGTAAAGAAACCATTCAACTCGCCATTGATAGAAATAGAGAAACGGGGAGTGGAAATGCACTCAGAAATCCAAGCTATCATCTGCTCTGGGAAGCCTAAAATCTGTAAAATAGCCATTAAGAAATCCCACCGCACAGAATCATAGGCTTTCATTAAATCTACCTTCAGCGCACACCTAGGATGACCCCCATCACGATGATAGTTCCTTAACAATTCCTGCGACAGTAATATATTATCACTAATCCTCCTACCAGCAACGAAGGCCGACTGAAAAGGACTAACAACATCAGGCAGCACCATCTGAACACGATTCGCAATAATTTTGGCAATGCATTTGTAGATAGTGTTACAACACGAAATAGGCCTAAAATCCCCAACCGTAGAAGGATTAGGAACCTTAGGAATAAGAGCAACCACAGTAGCATTCACTTGCTTGAGCAATCTCCCGGAGCTAAAAAATGAACGAATAGCACGAAGAAAATCATCACCAACAATAGACCAAGCTTTCTTGAAGATGGTTGTCAACCATAGCTTTCTTCTTGTCCAATCCCGAAATTGTTGAGAGACAACCATCCTTCACATGGTTTTCACCCAAAACCAGATTTCTACCTTCACCCAAAACCAGATTTTCATCTTCCTCATCATGCAACACCCCATGAAGAACATCAGCATGCTTGGCTTCAATATCAGCCCCATTAGTTTCAATTTCGTGCCCAACATTACCAATACCCGAAATTGAAACAAAAGCACCAGATTTTGGCCCATTCTTGACACATCTCTCACCCAAAACCAGATTACCATCTTCCTCATCATGCACCACCCTATGAAGAACATTAACATGCTTGCCATCTTCCTCATCATGCATCACCCTATGAAGAACATCACCATGCTTGCCTTCAATCCCATTTGCACATGCCTTGTTGCCCATTTTACCATTACTAGTCTGATTCTTAAAACTATGCAAAACATGTTGCTTGCTTAACAACAATTTTGAAGAAGCATCACAAGAGATCCTACCTCCAATAGCTATGTCAAATGCATCATCACCAGCAGTTCTCTTCTCTAGTTCTCGAGCCTTCATACGTTGAATCTTCATATTAAGACCCAAATCTGAATCTTTCATAAAACCATCATGATAGCCCTTTATTCCACCATTTTTTACATCACCAGCAGTTGGTGAACCACCAACCATGGCTCCAACTAGAACACCAAGAAGAAGATGAAGATCACACCCCAACAATAAGGAAAAAATTCAGCTCAAAATCACAAGCATACCATGGCACAAAACAAGCTAAAAAACTGCCCAGAAAATGACCAGCAAACCTAAAGCTAAAGAAGAACGAAAATTGAGCTTGGAATCATAAAAAAAAATCAATAATGATCCCAAAGAGAGAATAGAAAAAAATCAAGAAGAACACTCAAAAAATTCTAGAGAGAAGGCAGAGCATTTTCTCTCTCTAAAATCCTTTGTAAGATGCGATTTTTTTACTGATTTTCCACCTCATCTTCATCTTCATTTGCTCCTCTTTGTCTACCTTCTCTTCATCAAAAGAAGAAAAGGAAGTTCTGTCTCTTGCTAGAGCATTACTTAAGGAAAGGACTTCACCAACAACAATTAAAACCATCCCTCTGAATAGAATTAAGGGTTTTAGAGAGAGAAAATGCTCTGCCTTCTCTCTAGAATTTTTTGAGTGTTCTTCTTGATTTTTTTTCTATTCTCTCTTTGGGATCATTATTGATTTCTTTTGATGATTACAAGCTCAATTTTCGTTCTTCTTTAGCTTTAGGTTTGTTGGTCATTTTCTGGGTAGTTTTTTAGCTTGTTTTGTGCCATGGTATGCTTGTGATTTTGGGTTGGGTTATGATCTTCATCTTCCTCTTGGTGATCACGAGCTCATCTCCCTCTCTTTTAGTGTTATTTTGCTGGTCCATTTTCCCTTTTTTTTTGGATAATGTAAGTATATTAACCAAAGAGACAAAACAAAAGCAATGGGGCACACCCCAGCGAGAAGATCACAAGGTCAGACAAGGGACAGGCCCCCTACCAACCGAAACTTAAAAAACAGTAAAGCAATAAAAGCTAAGCACAAAACCTGTCATAGGGTACAGCCAAAAGAACCCACCAAACCCCATAAAAGGCAAAACAAGCGAATTACAAAAAAATAGAATCAGATAAACCCCAAGACTGGTGGAGCCACCTATTAGTAGGAGAAGGCATCACACCAGATAAGGAATTAAGCCGCATACAAACATCTCTGACAATGGAACGAACAACCATGGTAACAGGTTTAGGCAACTCGCCATGCATCCTAGCATTCCGCTCACGCCAAATAGCATAGACAGCAGCCGCAAGCATAATACGCACCACCCACCCACGAAGTTGCCGACCGCGGAAATGGCAAGACCAAAGAATAGTATCCTCCCAGCTCCGAGCACGCAGAGGTAATCTGCACTTCCTTAAAAGAGCAAACCAAACCTCGCAAGAATAAGAACAATCAAAAAAGAGATGAGGGACATCCTCACAACTCCCTCCACAAAACACACAACGAATAGCCGGAATCAAGCCATAAACAAGAAGCTTATCCTGAGTAGAAAGAGCACCCCTAATGGCCAACCAGAAGATGAAAGCATGTCTAGGAATTGATTTAGAATGCCAAACGGATCTAAACCAATCCACCGCTCGCTACCGGGACCGAAGAGCCTCCCAAGCATTACGAATAGAAAAAGCCCCCCGAGAGTCCTCAACCCAACACAAAGTATCAGCTTGAGAGTTATTAAGCCTGAAAGAAGCAGGGATACCACTGATAATGTCCATCCAATTCCCGGTCAGGGAACGAGGCCAAGCCCAATCCCTCCCCTGAACAACATCCGCCACCCTAGCATGAAGACCAAAACCAGAATCATAAATAATCCGTCGCCCAAACACCTCCACCAAAGGACCCAACGGATGCCAATAATCAAACCAAAGAGAAATATCCTCCCCATTACCCACCCGAAACTGCATCAACCGCCGCACAAGACACCGAAGGCCTAGAATTTTCCTCCAACTCCACGAGCAATCCCCAGGGCACCTAACCTCCCACACATTCTTTCCCTTAAGCAGAGTAGATCTAACCCACGAGACCCAGACAGAAGACCTCAAATTGCTACAGACAGCCCACAAATGCTTACTTATGGCAGCTTTATTCAAACACTCAACGGTCTTAATACCGAGACCACCCTATTCCTTTGGTAAACACACCGAAGACCATGCAACCTTTGCCCCACCTTTACCTAAATCTGAACCCTTCCAAAGAAAACTACGCAAAGTAGTTTCAACCTTAATCACCACTGACTTAGGCAAGATAAAAATGGAGGACCAATACACCTGAATAGAGAACAATACAGATTGAATGAGCTGAAGCCTCCCTGCAAAAGAAAGAACCCTACTAGTCCAACTCTTAACTCTCGCTACAATTCTGTCGACAAGAACCCTACAATCCACTGCCGTAAGCTTAGTAGAAATCAGAGGAACCCCAAGATATCTGACAGGTAATACCCCTTCCTGAAAACCAAGAATTCCAAGTAACTCTTGCTTAGTCTCAGAAGACACACCAGCCACAAAAAGATTGCTCTTGCTAGGATTAGGAATCAACCCAGAAAGAGCTTGGAACTGACCAAGGACAACATTAACTGCAGCAACTGACTCCCTCTCTGCCCTACAGAAAACCATAAGATCATCCGCAAAGCATAAATGCGAAATACCAATCTTTCCACACCGCCAATGGTATGCAAACTGACCCTCCTGCTCCATAATATGCATCAACCCCGAGAAGACCTCCATAGCCAGCACAAATAAATAAGGGGACATAGGATCCCCCTGGCTCAAACCTCGGCCACTAGCAAAGAAACCATTCAACTCGCCATTGATAGAAATCGAGAAACGGGGAGTGGAAATGCACTCAGAAATCCAAGTTATCATCTGCTCTGGGAAGCCTAAAATCTGTAAAATTGCCACTAAGAAATCCCACCGCACATAATCATAAGCTTTCATTAAATCTACCTTCAGCGCACACCTAGGATGACCCCCATCACGATGATAGTTCCTTAACAATTCCTGCGACAGTAATATATTATCACTAATCCTCCTACCAGCAACGAAGGCCGACTGAAAAGGACTAACAACATCAGGCAGCACCATCTGAACACGATTCGCAATAATTTTGGCAATGCATTTGTAGTTCTGGATTGCTTGTTTGCCATGGTGGATGATTCTACTTTGGCCAATCTTGTGACTGATTTTGCTTGTGATTTTGAGCTGCGTTTTGTCTTTATTGTTGGGTGGTGATCATCATCTTCTTCTTGTTATATTGGATGGAGCCATGGTTGGTGGTTCTTTAGCTGCTGGTGATGTAAAGAAGGGTGGTATGAAGAGTGGAGACATTGTTTCCGGGTGTTGCGTGTCTACAAAAGTTGTTCCTTCGAATTTGCCTCATGGTATTGGTGCTGTAGAAGGAAGAAGTCCGAATTTGGGTGAGAATTGCTCCAAGGATGGTTGTTTTGCTACTGTTTCGGGATTGCAATCAAATAAAACAACACATGATAGGCATGGAGCTGTTGGTTGTGTAAATGGGATTGAATCCAAGCATGATGATGTTCTTCATGGGGTGTTGCATGATGAGGAAGATGAAAATCTGGATTTGGGTGAAGGTAGAAATATGGTTTTGGGTGAAAACCATGTGAAGGCTGGTTGTCTCTCAACAATTTCGGGATTGGACAAGAAGAAAGCTATGGTTGACAATGATGAAAAGAGTGAAGACTTGTTGCATGAGATCATGTACAATGGGCAATTAATTCAAATGATGAATGATTCTCATGGACAAGTTTTTCAAAATAAGGTGGCTAGTATTGACCTTAATAGCCAAAATTGTCAAAGGAAGGTGGTTGGTGATGACTTTCCTTCACTAAATAATACTAGTCAGCAAGGAATGGGGGTAATAGAGTCAAATTTTGGTGCTTTGGGCTCAATTTCGGGTATTGGAGCTAATGGGACTGATTCCACAAAATTAGATGGGCCAAGGATTAATGTTATTGAATCACCTTCGAATTATGGTGGATTTGGGCTTGCAAGAGATGATCATAGAAAGGAAAAGCTTGGTAACTTGCATTTTGGGTCTGATGTGGGCGTAATTGGGCCGAAATCGAGTGCTTTGGGTTCAATTTCGGGTCTTGGTAGCTTTGGACAATGAGGGGCTGATCTTGGATCATTTTCAACACCTTCTTCCATGCATGATCAAGGGCTGAAACCATCTTATGCTAAGGCTGTCCAGAATTCTTCTCCTATTGCTTGTGAGGTACGATCTTCTACCTTTGAATCCTTACAATATTTTAAACCAACTGAAGAAAATGGAAGAATTAAAATTAGCCCTCCGGTTGAGGTAGCTATTGAGGGAAGTGAAGAATGGAGAACTTCCTTGATAGGATACTTTGTGGATAAGAGAATTCCTTTCCCCGTAGTGAATTCAGTAGTTCATAAAATTTGGGGTAGGTTTGGCCTTAAAGAAGTTTTATCTTCGGAACAAGGGTTCTTTATTTTCAAGTTTGATAGTCTTGACCATACTTGTGAAGTTCTTGAAAAAGGTCCATGGCATATAGTGAATAAATTGCTTGTTCTTAAACGGTGGCAGCCTAGTTTATCCTTGTCTAAAGATGAGTTACGCAATATTCCTGTATGGGTTAAACTTTACAATCTTCCGTTTGAATATTGGACTTCAAAGGGCTTGAGTTTTGTAGTTAGTGCTTTGGGCATTCCATTGCATGCTGATCACATTACATTAGCTAGGAAACGTCTTAGCTTTGCTCGTGTGTGTGTTGAGATTGATGCTTCGAAGGATGTCATTAATGAGTTTGATATTCAATGTGCTAATGGGGAGTGGAAAACTATTTATGCTGTTTATGAGTGGCTTCCTTCTAGGTGTAATATTTGTAAGGTGTTTGGACATGCGCCGGGTATATGTAAACAAAGCGTTCAAGATTTGGGTGACAATGTGAATATGGTTACCGGAAATGGAGGGGTTGATGTTCATGATATGAAGAAGAGGCACGAAGACTCGTTGGGGCCTAAACGACCGGTTTGGGTTGAGGTTAAAAAAAAGAACAAGGGTGGAGAATTATCTACTATGGGGAATAGTGCTAGTGTTCCGCTTGTGGAAAATGTTGATAATCATCTTAATTTAGTACCAATGGAGGGCAATGACCATACTCCGAATTTGGAAGTAATGGAAGAGGGTACTCCTTTAGCAATTTTGGACACTGTTTGTGATGCAGGGGCTGCGCTTTGTAAGGATGGGGCTAATGGTTATGTTGATGACAGGGATGCTCTTTGTGATGATGGGGGTGCTATTTGTGGTAATGATGAGGCTGGTCATGGTGAGGATGGTAGTGATTCTAGCCCTCCTCGTAATGCTTTGGCTTCAAAAGTTAAGGATTCTCTGGAAAAGAAAAAGAAGAAGAAAGGTTCCAGTAGTAAGGGTAAGAAGAATAAGAAGCACTCCTGCCCTAAGGGGGGTAAGTGGAGATAGATTTGTGGGGGTTTCTTCTTATCTTTGTATATTTATTATGATTTTTGGGTGCTGGAATATTAGGGGTCTTAATGACCCTTTGAAGCAAAGAGAGGTTCGCAATTTGATTAAAGATGAGAAATTTTCTTTGTGTGGTTTAGTGGAAACGAAAGTTCTGGAGAAAAATAAAGATGTTATTCTTAAGACCATTGACCGGTCTTGGAAGGTGGAGTGCAATTATAATTTTTCCTCTTTGGGGAGGATTTGGGTTTGTTGGAATCCGTTCGATGTCACTGTTTTGGTTGTCGGATCTTCTGAACAAGTTATCCATTGTAGCGTTTCTTCTGTTGATTCTACTTGGGAGTGTATGATTTCGATTGTGTACGGTGATAATTGTAATGTTCGTAGGGAGGCGTTGTGGGCTGATTTAGTGGCGCGCGGAGTGGAATGGGAGAATAGTGCTTGGATTGTGATGGGTGACTTTAATGCTATTAAGTCTTCGGTTGAGAGTGTTGGAGGCTCCAATTCTTGGCCTCATTGGAAAGATGACTTTTCTAATTGTTTAGCTGAGTCTGGGTTGGATGATCTGCGATTTAATGGGTGCTTCTATACTTGGTCTAATCATCGTACGATTGATCCTATTCTTCGAAAGTTAGATAGAGCTTTGGTCAACTTGAATTGGGATATTTCCTTTCGAGGTTCAGAGGCGCATTTTCTTCCTTCTAGTGTTTCTGATCACTCTCCTATGATTGTTAAGATTGTGGATCTCCCTCGGCGACGGGTGCCTTTTAAGTTTTTTTATTTCTGGGCGGATCATCCAGAATTTTTATCCTTGGTGGATCGGGTTTGGGCGGACAAGGGTGGATGGGTCTCCTATGTTTCAGCTATGTAAGAAGCTAAAAAGATTGAAAGTAGAGCTTAAGAAACTTAATAGGGAGTGTTATTCTGACTTGTCTTCTAGGGTGCAGCAAGCTAAACATGATTTAGAGTCTGTGCAATGGGATATTCAGAGGCAGCCTACGAACGCTTCTTTACATGAGGAGGAGTCTCGGTTGGTGAAGCTTTATGGTGACTTGAGTAGAGATGAGGAGAGTTTTTTGAGACAAAAGTCCCGGGTTCAGTGGATTAATTTGGGAGATAGGAATTCTAAGTTCTTTTTTCGATCGATGAGACAAAGATGTAGTAGGAGTAAGGTATTATCTCTTACCGATGAGCATGGTAATCGTGTGGAGGAGCCTAGTGAAGTTAAATCAATGGTGGTGAACTTCTTTGAGACACTTCTGAGACAGCCTGCTGGATGCCCTAGGATTGACCTTGATTTAGTGAGGCGGGCTCTCCCGAAGCGTATTTCTGGTGATCAGTGTGCTACCTTGGGTAGAGAGGTTAGTGATGTTGAAATTAAGGCAGTTTTGTTCTCTTTAAAAGATAATAAAGCTCCTGGTCCGGATGGGTATAATGCTACTTTCTTCAAGAAAGCTTGGTCTGTTGTTGGTGATGATTTTCTTCGTGCTATTCGTTCGTTTTTTAGCTCCGGGAGATTGCTCAAGCAAGTGAATGCTACTGTGGTTGCTCTTATTCCTAAGGTTCCTAATCCTTCTACGGTTGGGGATTTTAGGCCTATTTCGTGTTGTAACACTATCTACAAATGCATTGCCAAAATTATTGCGAATCGTGTTCAGATGGTACTGCCTGATGTTGTTAGTCCTTTTCAGTCGGCCTTCGTTGCTGGTAGGAGGATTAGTGATAATATATTACTGTCGCAGGAATTGTTAAGGAACTATCATCGTGATGGGGGTCATCCTAGGTGTGCGCAGAAGGTAGATTTAATGAAAGCCTATGATTCTGTGCGGTGGGATTTCTTAGTGGCTATTTTACAGATTTTAGGCTTCCCGGAGCAGATGATAGCTTGGATTTCTGAGTGCATTTCTACTCCCCGTTTCTCTATTTCTATCAATGGCGAGTTGAATGGTTTCTTTAATAGTAGCCGAGGTTTGAGGCAGGGAGATCCTATGTCCCCTTATTTATTTGTGCTGGCTATGGAGGTCTTCTCGGGGTTGATGCGTATTATGAAGCAGGAGAGTCAGTTTGCGTACCATTGGCGGTGTGGGAAGATTGGTATTTCGCATTTATGCTTTGCGGATGATCTTATGGTTTTCTGTAGGGCAGAGAGGGAGTCAGTTGCTGCAGTTAATGTTGTCCTTGGTCAGTTCCAAGCTCTTTCTGGGTTGATTCCTAATCCTAACAAGAGCAATCTTTTTGTGGCTGGTGTGTCTTCTGAGACTAAGCAAGAGTTACTTGGGATTCTTGGTTTTCAGGAAGGGGTATTACCTGTCAGATATCTTGGGGTTCCTCTGATTTCTACTAAGCTTACGGTAGTGGATTGTAGGGTTCTTGTCGACAGGATTGTAGCGAGAGTTAAGAGTTGGACTAGTAGGGTTCTTTCTTTCGCAGGGAGGCTTCAGCTCATTCAATCTGTATTGTTCTCTATTCAGGTGTATTGGTCCTCCATTTTTATCTTGCCTAAGTCAGTGGTGATTAAGGTTGAAACTACTTTGCGTAGTTTTCTTTGGAAGGGTTCAGATTTAGGTAAAGGTGGGGCCAAGGTTGCATGGTCTTCGGTGTGTTTACCAAAGGAAGAGGGTGGTCTCGGTATTAAGAGCGTTGAGTGTTGGAATAAAGCTGCCATAAGTAAGCATTTGTGGGCTGTCTGTAGCAATTTGAGGTCTTCTGTCTGGGTCTCGTGGGTTAGATCTACTCTGCTTAAGGGAAAGAATGTGTGGGAGGTTAGGTGCCCTGGGGATTGCTCGTGGAGTTGGAGGAAAATTCTAGGCCTTTGGTGTCTTGTTCGGAGGTTGATGCAGTTTCGGGTGGGTAATGGGGAGGATATTTCTCTTTGGTTTGATTATTGGCATCCGTTGGGTCCTTTGGTGGAGGTGTTTGGGCGACGGATTATTTATGATTCTGGTCTTGGTCTTCATGCTAGGGTGGCGGATGTTGTTCAGGGAAGGGATTGGGCTTGGCCTCGTTCCCTGACCGGGAATTGGATGGACATTATCAGTGGTATCCCTGCTTCCTTCAGGCCTAATAACTCTCAAGCTGATACTTTGTGTTGGGTTGAGGACTCTTGGGGGGCTTTCTCTATTCGTAATGCTTGGGAGGCTCTTCGGTCCCGGCAGCCAGCGGTGGATTGGTTTAGGTCCGTTTGGCATTCTACATCAATTCCTAGACATGCTTTCATCTTCTGGTTGGCCATTAGGGGTGCTCTTTCTACTAAGGATAAGCTTCTTATTTATGGCTTGATTCCGGCTATTCGTTGTGTGTTTTGTGGAGGGAGTTGTGAGGATGTCCCTCATCTCTTTTTTGATTGTTCTTATTCTTGCGAGGTTTGGTTTGCTCTTTTAAGGAAGTGCAGATTACCTCTGCGTGCTCGGAGCTGGGAGGATACTATTCTTTGGTCTTGCCATTTCCGCGGTCGGCAACTTCGTGGGTGGGTGGTGCGTATTATGCTTGCGGCTGCTGTCTATGCTATTTGGCGTGAGCGGAATGCTAGGATGCATGGCGAGTTACCTAAACCTGTTACCATGGTTGTTCGTTCCATTGTCAGAGATGTTTGTATGCGTCTTAATTCCTTCTCTGGTGTGATGCCTTCTCCTACTAATAGGTGGCTCCACCAGTCTTGGGGTTTATCTGATTCTATTTTTTTGTAATTCGCTTGTTTTGCCTTTTATGGGGTCTGGTGGATTCTTTTGGTTGTACCTATGACAGGGTTTGTGCTTAGCTTTTATTGCTTTGCTGTTTTTTGAGTTTCGGTTGGTAGGGGGCCTGTCCCTTGTCTGACCTTGTGATCTTCTCGCTGGGGTATGCCCCTTTGCTTTTGTTTTGTCTCTTTGGTTAATATACTTACATTATCCAAAAAAAAAAAACAACAATTAAAGTAAGTTGGCCAGCTGTGTGTCTCAACCTACTCAAGTGGATGAAGATGAAGACTTTGAGGGAATGTCCTTTGGAAGTTTTCACCCATGTGAGGCTGGATACAGCCAGGATTGATGAGAATAAGGGAGCTGCACCAAGGGATCCATTGCGTGTTCCGGTTGGGCCAATAACAAGGGCAAGGGCTAAGAGATTCAAAGAAGCACTTAATGGCCTAATTCAAGACACATGGGCTGATTCTGAATTATTAAAGCCCAAGATGAACCCATATGAAGACTAAGGCTTGATTAACATCATCAAGGCAATTGAGTGGGCCGAATAAGAGAAAGCTTGGCATAATTTCGGTTTGGGCTTGATTTAATTTTAGTTTTGGTCCATTTGTAAGGCAATTATGGCCATTCTAGTTTTCTATTTGTAAGGCCTTAATGGCTAGCTTGTTTCCTTTCCTTTGTTTTAGGGTTTCATTATATAAGGATATTAATGGATGTAAGAATGGCACTTTTCGATTTTGAATGAAAATAGAGAGAGTTTTCTCTTTGTTCTTTGAGAACTAATTGGAACTTATCAGAATTCTCTGTGGCGTTCCTCCTTGACTTATCAATCGAGTATTTCATCCTTGATTGTGGCGTCCTCCTTTATACCAAGGTTCACATCTCGATATAGGTGTTGGGTCGCGGTTTCCATCCGAACCAGAGGTTAGAACGAACTTTGGTATCAATCTTGTTACAATCGACGAGGCTCATATCATTTGGTATCAGAGCTTAGGGCTCTAACATCAGGTTATTCTATCTTCTTCTTCTTTGATTTCGTTGATCACAGAATTATATCTTATTTCCAGAACTTCTTGTTAGTGTCCAGATCTAAGTTATCTATCTTTGTTATTCTTGTTCTTGATTTCGTAGATCCAAATCTAAGTATCTGTCTGTGTTATTCTTGTTCTTGATTTCGTAGATCCAAATCTAAGTATCTGTCTGTGATATTTTTGTTCTTGATTTCGTAGATCCAAATCTAAGTATCTGTCTGTGTTATACTTGTTCTTGATTTCGTAGATCCAAATCTAAGTATCTATCTGTGTTATTCTTGTTCTTGATTTCGTTGATCCAGATCGAAGTTATATATTCTGTTATTCTTGTTCTTGATTTCGTTGATCCAGAGAGAAGTTATCTGTCTGTATTATTCTTGTTCTTGGTTTCGTTGAACCAGATCTAAGTCTGTGTTAGTCTTGTTCTTGATTTCATTGATCCAGATCGAAATTGTATATTTTGTTATATTCTTGTTTGTGCGTTTCCAGATCTAAGAGAGAGAGAGAGAGAGAAAAAAAAATTTATTTTTTGACCGATCGTGTAGTTGAATATATATCAGCTATTGTTATTTCTCTTCTTGATTCGTGCAGTGATTATAAAAAAAATATATATATCAGTTTCGTTGTGATTCGTTTCCTGTGAACCTAAGAACTTTTGTTTCGTGTGAACGTGGCTAAGAAATCCTGATTATTGTTTGATTAGTTTGAAAAGAATTTTTGAGAAAAAAATTACGAGTGGAAAAAGGCAAGAGAGGTGAGGACATACTGAGGGTAAAAGCCAAATTTATTGTGTGAAACACGAGTGGAACTGAGTGAACTGTTGTTCGAGGGAAACACGTGAGGGAGTGAAGTGAGGACCTTCTTTTATTATTATTATTATTATTATTTTTTATTTTTTATTTTTTTACTGACGTTTTCTTTGCAGCAAATATGTCTAAAGAAAGTGCTTCGCATGAGGTGTTGGCAAAGGTAGATAAAAAGTTTATAATGGAAGCATTGACGAGAGAGATGGGGAGATTGTTAAGGGCTGAAATGGAACCGATTCATGAACGATTAGATCGGGTAGAAAATACACGTGCGGAACAGCCACCACCCGTTCCCCAAGCACGTAGGAGAGAGAGGGTTCCGGTTATAGAAGAAGTTCATGATTACTACGGGGATGATAATGACATAGAAGAGGATGACCGCATGTCCAGTGTGGGTGCGGGGAGATTTAGGCGTGGAATGGGAGGTAGAGGAGTTAGGTATGGGGATAGAGAAGATAGGTATGGGAATAGAGAAGATAGGTATGGGAACAGACGAGATAGGTATGTAGAGAGGGTTGATAATAATTTGGGTAGTATAAAGGTGAAGATTCCAAACTTCCAAGGTAAAACTGATCCTGAAGCTTATCTGGAGTGGGAGAAAAGAATAGAGCTGGTGTTTGTTTTTTTGGATAATGTAAGTATATTAACCAAAGAGACAAAACAAAAGCAAAGGGGCATACCCCAGCGAGAAGATCACAAGGTCAGATAAGGGACAGGCCCCCTACCAACTGAAACTCAAAAAACAGCAAAGCAATAAAAGCTAAGCACAAACCCTATCATAGGGTACAGCCAAAAGAACCCACCAAACCCCACAAAAGGCAAAACAAGCAAATTACAAAAAAAATAGAATCCGATAAACCCCAAGACTGGTGGAGCCACCTATTAGTAGGAGAAGGCATCACACCAGATAAGGAATTAAGACGCATACAAACATCTCTGACAATGGAACGAACAACCATGGTAACAGGTTTAGGTAACTCGCCATGCATCCTAGCATTCCGCTCACGCCAAATAGCATAGACAGCAGCCGCAAGCATAATACGCACCACCCACCCACGAAGTTGCCGACCGCGGAAATGGCAAGAAAAAGAATAGTATCCTCCCAACTCCGAGCACGCAGAGGTAATCTGCACCTCCTTAAAAGAGCAAACCAAACCTCGCAAGAATAAGAACACTCAAAAAAGAGATGAGGGACATCCTCACAACTCCCTCCACAAAACACACAACGAATAGCCGGAATCAAGCCATAAACAAGAAGCTTATCCTGAGTAGAAAGAGCACCCCTAATGGCCAACCAGAAGATGAAAGCATGTCTAGGAATTGATTTAGAATGCCAAACGGACCTAAACCAATCCACCGCTGGCTGCCGGGACCGAAGAGCCTCCCAAGCATTACGAATAGAGAAAGCCCCCCGAGAGTCCGCAACCCAACACAAAGTATCAGCTTGAGAGTTATTAGGCCTGAAGGAAGCAGGGATACCACTGATAATGTCCATCCAATTCCCGGTCAGGGAACGAGGCCAAGCCCAATCCCTCCCCTGAATAACATCCGCCACCCTAGCATGAAGACCAAAACCAGAATCATAAATAATCCGTCGCCCAAACACCTCTACCAAAGGACCCAACGGATGCCAATAATCAAACCAAAGAGAAATATCCTCCCCATTACCCACCCGAAACTGCATCAACCGCCGCACAAGACACCGAAGGCCTAGAATTTTCCTCCAACTCCACGAGCAATCCCCAGGGCACCTAGTCTCCCACACATTCTTTCCCTTAAGCAGAGTAGATCTAACCCACGAGACCCAGACAGAAGACCTCAAATTGCTACAGACAGCCCACAAATGCTTACTTATGGCAGCTTTATTCCAACACTCAACGCTCTTAATACCGAGACCACCCTCTTCCTTTGGTAAACACACCGAAGACCATGCAACCTTTGCCCCACCTTTACCTAAATCTGAACCCTTCCAAAGAAAACTACGCGAAGTAGTTTCCACCTTAATCACAACTGACTTAGGCAAGATAAAAATGGAGGACCAATTGGCAGCCATAGAATTCACCGATTATGCTATTATTTGGTAGGATCAACTGATTGTGAGTAGGAGACGGAATGGAGAGAGACCTATTGAGACATGGGAGGATATGAAGACTGTTATGAGGAGGAGATTCATTCCAAGTCACTATTATAGGAACGGAAACAGGTTTAGGTAACTTGATAGATCAAAATGACAGGGATGCAGCTCAAGAATTTAGAGAGAGAAAATGCTCTGCCTTCTCTCTAGAATTTTTTTAGTGTTCTTCTTGATTTTTTTTTCTATTCTCTCTTTGGGATCATTATTGATTTCTTTTGATGATTACAAGCTCAATTTTCGTTCTTCTTTAGCTTTAGGTTTGCTGGTCATTTTCTGGGCAGTTTTTTAGCTTGTTTTGTGCCATGGTATGCTTGTGATTTTGAGCTGAATTTTTTCCTTACTGTTGGGGTGTGATCTTCATCTTCTTCTTGGTGTTCTAGTTGGAGCCATGGTTGGTGGTTCACCAACTGCTGGTGATGTAAAAAATGGTGGAATAAAGGGCTATCATGATGGTTTTATGAAAGATTTAGATTTGGGTCTTAATATGAAGATTCAACGTATGAAGGTTCGAGATCTAGAGAAGAGAGCTGCTGGTGATGATGCATTTGACATAACTATTGGAGGTAGGATCTCTTGTGATGCTTCTTCAAAATTGTTGTTAAGCAAGCAACATGTTTTGCATAGTTTTAAGAATCAGAGTAGTAATGGTAAAATGGGCAACAAGGCATGTGCAAATGGGATTGAAGGCAAGCATGGTGATGTTCTTCATAGGGTGGTGCATGATGAGGAAGATGGCAAGCATGTTAATGTTCTTCATAGGGTGGTGCATGATGAGGAAGATGGTAATCTGGTTTTGGGTGAGAGATGTGTCAAGAATGGGCCAAAATCTGGTGCTTTTGTTTCAATTTCGGGTATTGGTAATGTTGGGCACGAAATTGAAGCTAATGGGGCTGATATTGAAGCCAAGCATGCTGATGTTCTTCATGAGGTGTTGCATGATGAGGAAGATGAAAATCTGGTTTTGGGTGAAGGTAGAAATCTGGTTTTGGGTGAAAACCATGTGAAGGATGGTTGTCTCTCAACAATTTCGGGATTGGACAAGAAGAAAGCTATGGTTGACATTGATGAAAAGAGTGAAGACTTGTTGAATGAGATCATGTGCAATGGGCAAATAATTCAAATGATGAATGATTCTCATGGACAAATTTTTCAAAATAAGGTGGCTAGTATTGACCTTAATAGCCAAAATTGTCAAAGGAAGGTGGTTGTTGATGACTTTCCTTCACTAAATAATACTAGTCAGCAAGGAATGGGGGTAAGAGAGTCAAACTTTGGTGCTTTGGGCTCAATTTCGGGTATTGGAGCTAATGGGACTGATTCCACAAAATTAGATGGGCCAAGGATTAATGTTATTGAATCACCTTCGAATAATGGTAGATCTGGGCTTGCAAGAGATGATCATAGAAAGGAAAAGCTTGGTAACTTGCATTTTGGGTCTGATGTGGGCGTAATTGGGCCGAAATCGAGTGCTTTACGACAACAAACACGGAGTGAGATTCATGTTTAGAGAGAGAAAATGCTCTGCCTTCTCTCTAGAATATTTTTGAGTGTTCTTCTTGATTTTTTTCTATTCTCTCTTTGTGATCATTATTGATTTCTTTTGATGATTACAAGCTCAATTTTCTTTCTTCTTTAGATTTAAGTTTGCTGGTTTCATTCCAATGGTGCTTTGTTTGTTGTGAGTTTGTGTTGTGTTTTTTTCTTATTGTTGGTTTGTGACTGCTATCTTCTTCTTGGTGTGTTGGTTGGTGTCATGGTTGGTGATTCATTAGCTGCTGGTGGTGTGAAGAATGGTGAATACCATGTTTCTTCTTTAATGTCCATTGGAATGAAGAAAGGTAGGGTTTTGGTAGATCAAACCCGAATTTCTACTGCTGGTGGTGTGAAGAAGGATGGAGACCATGTTTCTTCTCTGATCTCAAATGGAATATATGCCTCGGGACTGCTTGAAAACAAGAAGGATCACGGTTTTGATCAGAATATGGAGATTCAACGTAAGGAGGCAAATTCGGGATCCAACTTGTCTTCAACAACTCATTCTATTTTGGGGCTGATAGATGGTGATATTAAGGATGTTTCCGGGTGTTGCGTGTCTACAAAACTTGTTCCTTCGAATTTGCCTCATGGTATTGGTGCTGTAGAAGGAAGAAGTCCGAATTTGGGTGAGAATTGCTCAAAGGATGGTTGTTTTGATACTGTTTCGGGATTGCAATCAAATAAAACAACACATGATAGGCATGGAGCTGTTGGTTGTGTAAATGGGATTGAATCCAAGCATGATGATGTTCTTCATGGGGTGTTGCATGATGAAGAAGATGAAAATCTGGTTTTGGGTGAAGGTAGAAATCTGGTTTTGGGTGAAAACCATGTGAAGAATGGTTGTCTCTCAACAATTTCGGGATTGGACAAGAAGAAAGCTATGGTTGACATTAATGAAAAGAGTGAAGACTTGTTGAATGAGATCATGTGCAATGGGCAATTAATTCAAATGATGAATGATTCTCATGGACAAGCTTTTCAAAATAAGGTGGCTAGTATTGACCTTAATAGCCAAAATTGTCAAAGGAAGGTGGTTGGTGATGACTTTCCTTCACTAAATAATACTAGTCATCAAGGAATGGGGGTAATAGAGTCAAACTTTGGTGCTTTGGGCTCAATTTCGGGTATTGGAGCTAATGGGACTGATTCCACAAAATTAGATGGGCCAAGGATTAATGTTATTAAATCACCTTCGAATTATGGTGGAGTTGGGCTTGCAAGAGATGATCATAGAAAGGAAAAGCTTGGTAACTTGCATTTTGGGTCTGATGTGGGCGTAATTGGGCCGAAATCGAGTGCTTTGGGTTCAATTTCGGGTCTTGGTAACTTTGGACAAGGAGGGGCTGATCTTGGACCATTTTCAACACCTTCCATGCATGATCAAGGGCTGAAACCATCTTATGCGAAGGCTGTCCAGAATTCTTCTCCTATTGCTTGTGAGGTACGATCTTCTACCTTTGAATCCTTACAATATTTTAAACCAACTGAAGAAAATGGAAGAATTAAAGTTAGCCCTCCGGTTGAGGTAGCTATTGAGGGAAGTGAAGAATGGAGAACTTCCTTGATAGGGTACTTTGTGGATAAGAGAATTCCTTTCCCCGTAGTGAATTCAGTAGTTCATAAAATTTGGGGTAGGTTTGGCCTTAAAGAAGTTTTATCTTCAGAACAAGGGTTCTTTATTTTCAAGTTTGATAGTCTTGACCATGCTTGTGAAGTTCTTGAAAAAGGTCCATGGCATATAGTGAATAAATTGCTTGTTCTTAAACGGTGGCAGCCTAGTTTATCCTTGTCTAAAGATGAGTTACGCAATATTCCTGTATGGGTTAAACTTTACAATCTTCCATTTGAATATTGGACTTCTAAGGGCCTGAGTTTTGTAGTTAGTGCTTTGGGCATTCCATTGCATGCCGATCACATTACATTAGCTAGGAAACGTCTTAGCTATGCTCGTGTGTGTGTTGAGATTGATGCTTCGAAGGATGTCATTAATGAGTTTGATATTCAATGTGCTAATGGGGAGTGGAAAACTATCTATGCTGTTTATGAGTGGCTTCCTTCTAGGTGTAATATTTGTAAGGTGTTTGGGCATGCGCCGGGTATATGTAAACAAAGCGTTCAAGATTTGGGTGATAATGTGAATATGGTTACCGGAAATGGAGGGGTTGATGTTCATGATATGAAGAAGAGGCACGAAGACTCGTTGGGGCCTAAACGACCGGTTTGGGTTGAGGTTAAAAAAAAGAACAAGGGTGGAGAATTATCTACTACGGGGAATAGTGCTAGTGTTCCGCTTGTGGAAAATGTTGATAATCATCTTAATTTAGTACCAATGGAGGGCAATGATCATTCTCTGAATTTGGAAGTAATGGAAGAGGGCACTCCTTTAGCAATTTTGGACACTGTTTGTGATGCAGGGGCTGTTCTTTGTAAGGAGGGGGCTAATGGTTATGTTGATGAGAGGGATGCTCTTTGTGATGATGGGGGGGCTATTTGTGGTAATGATGAGACTGGTCATGGTGAGGATGGTAGTGATTCTAGCCCTCCTCGTAATGCTTTGGCTTCAAAGGTTAAGGATTCTCTGGAAAAGAAAAAGAAGAAGAAAGGTTCCAGTAGTAAGGGTAAGAAGAATAAGAAGCACTCCTCCCCTAAGGGGGGTAAATGGAGATAGATTTGTGGGGGTTCTTCTTATCTTTGTATATTAATTATGATTTTTGGGTGCTGGAATATTAGAGGTCTTAATGACCCTTTGAAGCAAAGTGAGGTTCGCAATTTGATTAAAGATGAGAAATTGTCTTTGTGTGGTTTAGTGGAAACGAAAGTTCTGGAGAAAAATAAAGATGTTATTCTTAAGACCATTGACCGGTCTTGGAAGGTGGAGTGCAATTATAACTTTTCCTCTTTGGGGAGGATTTGGGTTTGTTGGAATCCGTTCGATGTTACTGTTTTGGTTGTCGGATCTTCTGAACAAGTTATCCATTGTAGAGTTTCTTCTGTTGATTCAACTTGGGAGTGTATGATATCGATAGTGTACGGTGATAATTGTAATGTTCGTAGGGAGGCGTTGTGGGCTGATTTAGTGGCGCGCGGAGTGGAATGGGAGAATAGTGCTTGGATTGTGATGGGTGACTTCAATGCTATTAAGTCTTCGGTTGAGAGTGTTGGAGGCTCCAATTCTTGGCCTCATTGGAAAGATGACTTTCCTAATTGTTTAGCTGAGTCTAGGTTGGATGATCTGCGATTTAATGGGTGCTTCTATACTTGGTCTAATCATCGTACGGTTGATCCTATTCTTCGAAAGTTAGATCGAGCTTTGGTCAACTTGAATTGGGATATTTCCTTTCGAGGTTCAGAGGCGCATTTTCTTCCTTCTAGTGTTTCTGATCACTCTCCTATGATTGTTAAGATTGTAGACCTCCCTCGGCGACGGGTACCTTTTAAGTTTTTTGATTTCTGGGCGGATCACCCAGATTTTTTATCCTTGGTGGATCGGGTTTGGGCGGACAGGGTGGATGGGTCTCCTATGTTTCAGCTATGTAAGAAGCTAAAAAGATTGAAAGTAGAGCTTAAGAAACTTAATAGGGAGTGTTATTCTGACTTATCTTCTAGGGTGCAGCAAGCTAAACATGATTTAGAGTCTGTGCAACGGGATATTCAGAGGCAGCCTACGAACGCTTCTTTACATGAGGAGGAGTCTCGGTTGGTGAAGCTTTATGGTGACTTGAGTAGAGATGAGGAGAGTTTTTTGAGACAAAAGTCCCGAGTTCAGTGGATTAATTTGGGAGATAGGAATTCTAAGTTCTTTTTTCGATCCATGAGACAAAGATGTAGTAGGAGTAAGGTATTATCTCTTACCGATGAGCATGGTAATCGTGTGGAGGAGCCTAGTGAACTTAAATCAACGGTGGTGAACTTCTTTGAGACACTCCTGAGACAGCCTGCTGGATGCCCTAGGATTGACCTTGATTTAGTGAGGCGGGCTCTCCCGAAGCGTATTTCTGGTGATCAGTGTGCTACCTTGGGTAGAGAGGTTAGTGATGTTGAAACTAAGGCAGTTTTGTTCTCTTTAAAAGATAATAAAGCTCCTGGTCCGGATGGGTATAATGCTACTTTCTTCAAGAAAGCTTGGTCTGTTGTTGGTGATGATTTTCTTCGTGCTATTCGTTCATTTTTTAGCTCCGGGAGATTGCTCAAGCAAGTGAATGCTACTGTGGTTGCTCTTATTCCTAAGGTTCCTAATCCTTCTACGGTTGGGGATTTTAGGCCTATTTCGTGTTGTAACACTATCTACAAATGCATTGCCAAAATTATTGCGAATCGTGTTCAGATGGTACTGCCTGATGTTGTTAGTCCTTTTCAGTCGGCCTTCGTTGCTGGTAGGAGGATTAGTGATAATATATTACTGTCGCAGGAATTGTTAAGGAACTATCATCGTGATGGGGGTCATCCTAGGTGTGCGCTGAAGGTAGATTTAATGAAAGCCTATGATTCTGTGCGGTGGGATTTCTTAGTGGCTATTTTACAGATTTTAGGCTTCCCAGAGCAGATGATAGCTTGGATTTCTGAGTGCATTTCCACTCCCCGTTTCTCTATTTCTATCAATGGCGAGTTGAATGGTTTCTTTACTAGTAGCCGAGGTTTGAGGCAGGGGGATCCTATGTCCCCTTATTTATTTGTGCTGGCTATGGAGGTTTTCTCGGGGTTGATGCGTATTATGGAGAAGGAGAGTCAGTTTGCGTACCATTGGCGGTGTGGGAAGATTGGTATTTCGCATTTATGCTTTGCGGATGATCTTATGGTTTTCTGTAGGGCAGAAAGGGAGTCAGTTGCTGCGGTTAATGTTGTCCTTGGTCAGTTCCAAGCTCTTTCTGGGTTGATTCCTAATCCTAGCAAGAGCAATCTTTTTGTGGCTGGTGTGTCTTCTGAGACTAAGCAAGAGTTACTTGGGATTCTTGGTTTTCAGGAAGGGGTATTACCTGTCAGATATCTTGGGGTTCCTCTGATTTCTACTAAGCTTACGGCAGTGGATTGTAGGGTTCTTGTCGACAGGATTGTAGCGAGAGTTAAGAGTTGGACTAGTAGGGTTCTTTCTTTTGCAGGGAGGCTTCAGCTCATTCAATCTGTATTGTTCTCTATTCAGGTGTATTGGTCCTCCATTTTTATCTTGCCTAAGTCAGTGGTGATTAAGGTTGAAACTACTTTGCGTAGTTTTCTTTGGAAGGGTTCAGATTTAGGTAAAGGTGGGGCAAAGGTTGCATGGTCTTCGGTGTGTTTACCAAAGGAAGAGGGTGGTCTCGGTATTAAGAGCGTTGAGTGCTGGAATAAAGCTGCCATAAGTAAGCATTTGTGGGCTGTCTGTAGCAATTTGAGGTCTTCTGTCTGGGTCTCGTGGGTTAGATCTACTCTGCTTAAGGGAAAGAATGTGTGGGAGGTTAGGTGCCCTGGGGATTGCTCGTGGAGTTGGAGGAAAATTCTAGGCCTTCGGTGTCTTGTACGGCGGTTGATGCAGTTTCGGGTGGGTAATGGGGAGGATATTTCTCTTTGGTTTGATTATTGGCATCCGTTGGGTCCTTTGGTGGAGGTGTTTGGGCGACGGATTATTTATGATTCTGGTTTTGGTCTTCATGCTAGGGTGGCCGATGTTGTTCGGGGGAGGGATTGGGCTTGGCCTCGTTCCCTGACCGGGAATTGGATGGACATTATCAGTGGTATCCCTGCTTCCTTCAGGCCTAATAACTCTCAAGCTGATACTTTGTGTTGGGTTGAGGACTCTCGGGGGGCTTTCTCTATTCGTAATGCTTGGGAGGCTCTTCGGTCCCGGCAGCTAGCGGTGGATTGGTTTAGATCCGTTTGGCATTCTAAATCAATTCCTAGACATGCTTTCATCTTCTGGTTGGCCATTAGGGGTGCTCTTTCTACTCAGGATAAGCTTCTTATTTATGGCTTGATTCCGACTATTCGTTGTGTGTTTTGTGGAGGGAGTTGTGAGGATGTCCCTCATCTCTACTTTGATTGTTCTTATTCTTGCGAGGTTTGGTTTGCTCTTTTAAGGAAGTGCAGATTACCTCTGCGTGCTCGGAGCTGGGAGGATACTATTCTTTGGTCTTGCCATTTCCGCGGTCGGCAACTTCGTGGGTGGGTGGTGCGTATTATGCTTGCGGCTGCTGTCTATGCTATTTGGCGTGAGCGGAATGCTAGGATGCATGGCGAGTTACCTAAACCTGTTACCATGGTTGTTCGTTCTATTGTCAGAGATGTTTGTATGCGGCTTAATTCCTTATCTGGTGTGATGCCTTCTCCTACTAATAGGTGGCTCCACCAGTCTTGGGGTTTATCTGATTCTATTTTTTTGTAATTCGCTTGTTCTGCCTTTTATGGGGTTTGGTGGGTTCTTTTGGTTGTACCCTATGACAGGGTTTGTGCTTAGCTTTTATTGCTTTGCTGTTTTTTGAGTTTCGGTTGGTAGGGGGCCTGTCCCTTGTCTGACCATTGTGATCTTCTCGCTGGGGTATGCCCCTTTGCTTTTGTTTTGTCTCTTTGGTTAATATACTTACATTATCCAAAAAAAAAAAAATCGAGTGCTTTGGGTTCAATTTCGGGTCTTGGTAGCTTTCGACAAGGAGGGGCTGATCTTGGACCATTTTCAACACCTTCTTCCATGCATGATCAAGGGCTGAAACCATCTTATGCTAAGGCTGTCCAGAATTCTTCTCCTATTGCTTGTGAGGTACGATCTTCTACCTTTGAATCCTTACAATATTTTAAACCAACTGAAGAAAATGGAAGAATTAAAGTTAGCCCTCCGGTTGAGGTAGCTATTGAGGGAAGTGAAGAATGGAGAACTTCCTTGATAGGGTACTTTGTGGATAAGAGAATTCCTTTCCCCGTAGTGAATTCAGTAGTTCATAAAATTTGGGGTAGGTTTGGCCTTAAAGAAGTTTTATCTTCGGAACAAGGGTTCTTTATTTTCAAGTTTGATAGTCTTGACCATGCTTGTGAAGTTCTTGAAAAAGGTCCATGGCATATAGTGAATAAATTGCTTGTTCTTAAACGGTGGCAGCCTAGTTTATCCTTGTCTAAAGATGAGTTACGCAATATTCCTGTATGGGTTAAACTTTACAATCTTCCGTTTGAATATTGGACTTCTAAGGGCCTGAGTTTTGTAGTTAGTGCTTTGGGCATTCCATTGCATGCTGATCACATTACATTAACTACGAAACGTCTTAGCTATGCTCGTGTGTGTGTTGAGATTGATGCTTCGAAGGATGTCATTAATGAGTTTGATATTCAATGTGCTAATGGGGAGTGGAAAACTATTTATGCTGTTTATGAGTGGCTTCCTTCTAGGTGTAATATTTGTAAGGTGTTTGGGCATGCGCCGGGTATATATGTAAACAAAGCGTTCAAGATTTGGGTGACAATGTGAATATGGTTACCGGAAATGGAGGGGTTGATGTTCATGATATAAAGAAGAGGCACGAAGACTCGTTGGGGCCTAAACGGCCGGTTTGGGTTGAGGTTAAAAAAAAGAACAAGGGTGGAGAATTATCTACTATGGGGAATAGTGCTAGTGTTCCGCTTGTGGAAAATGTTGATAATCATCTTAATTTAGTACCAATGGAGGGCAATGACCATACTATGAATTCGGAAGTAATGGAAGAGGGTACTCCTTTAGCAATTTTGGACACTGTTTGTGATGCAGGGGCTGTTCTTTGTAAGGATGGGGCTAATGGTTATGATGATGACAGGGATGCTCTTTGTGGTAATGATGAGGCTGGTCATGGTGAGGATGGTAGTGATTCTAGCCCTCCTCGTAATGCTTTGGCTTCAAAAGTTAAGGATTCTCTGGAAAAGAAAAAGAAGAAGAAAGGTTCCAGTAGTAAGGGTAAGAAGAATAAGAAGCACTCCTCCCCTAAGGGGGGTAAGTGGAGATAGATTTGTGGGGGTTTCTTCTTATCATTGTATATTTATTATGATTTTTGGGTGCTGGAATATTAGGGGTCTTAATGACCCTTTGAAGCAAAGAGAGGTTCGCAATTTGATTAAAGATGAGAAATTGTCTTTGTGTGGTTTAGTGGAAACGAAAGTTCTGGAGAAAAATAAAGATGTTATTCTTAAGACCATTGACCGGTCTTGGAAGGTGGAGTGCAATTATAATTTTTCCTCTTTGGGGAGGATTTGGGTTTGTTGGAATCCGTTGGATGTTACTGTTTTGGTTGTCGGATCTTCTTAGCAAGTTATCCATTGTAGAGTTTCTTCTGTTGATTCTACTTGGGAGTGTATGATTTCGATTGTGTACGGTGATAATTGTAATGTTCGTAGGGAGGCGTTGTGGGCTGATTTAGTGGCGCGCGGAGTGGAATGGGAGAATAGTGCTTGGATTGTGATGGGTGACTTTAATGCTATTAAGTCTTCGGTTGAGAGTGTTGGAGGCTCCAATTCTTGGCCTCATTGGAAAGATGACTTTTCTAATTGTTTAGCTGAGTCTGGGTTGGATGATCTGCGATTTAATGGGTGCTTCTATACTTGGTCTAATCATCGTACGGTTGATCCTATTCTTCGAAAGTTAGATCGAGCTTTGGTCAACTTGAATTGGGATATTTCCTTTCGTGGTTCAGAGGCGCATTTTCTTCCTTCTAGTGTTTCTGATCACTCTCCTATGATTGTTAAGATTGTGGATCTCCCTCGGCGACGGGTGCCTTTTAAGTTTTTTGATTTCTGGGCGGATCATCTAGAATTTTTATCCTTGGTGGATCGGGTTTGGGCGGACAGGGTGGATGGGTCTCCTATGTTTCAGCTATGTAAGAAGCTAAAAAGATTGAAAGTAGAGCTTAAGAAACTTAATAGGGAGTGTTATTCTGACTTGTCTTCTAGGGTGCAGCAAGCTAAGCATGATTTAGAGTCTGTGCAATGGGATATTCAGAGGCAGCCTACGAACATTTCTTTACATGGGGAGGAGTCTCGGTTGGTGAAGCTTTATGGTGACTTGAGTAGAGATGAGGAGAGTTTTTTGAGACAAAAGTCCCGGGTTCAGTGGATTAATTTGGGAGATAGGAATTCTAAGTTCTTTTTTCGATCGATGAGACAAAGATGTAGTAGGAGTAAGGTATTATCTCTTACCGATGAGCATGGTAATCGTGTGGAGGAGCCTAGTGAAGTTAAATCAACGGTGGTGAACTTCTTTGAGACACTTCTGAGACAGCCTGCTGGATGCCCTAGGATTGACCTTGATTTAGTGAGGCGGGCTCTCCCGAAGCGTATTTCTAGTGATCAGTGTGCTACCTTGGGTAGAGAGGTTAGTGATGTTGAAATTAAAGCAGTTTTGTTCTCTTTAAAAGATAATAAAGCTCCTGGTCCGGATGGGTATAATGCTACTTTCTTCAAGAAAGCTTGGTCTGTTGTTGGTGATGATTTTCTTCGTGCTATTCGTTCGTTTTTTAGCTCCGGGAGATTGCTCAAGCAAGTGAATGCTACTGTGGTTGCTCTTATTCCTAAGGTTCCTAATCCTTCTACGGTTGGGGATTTTAGGCCTATTTCGTGTTGTAACACTATCTACAAATGCATTGCCAAAATTATTGCGAATCGTGTTCAGATGGTACTGCCTGATGTTGTTAGTCCTTTTCAGTCGGCCTTCGTTGCTGGTAGGAGGATTAGTGATAATATATTACTGTCGCAGGAATTGTTAAGGAACTATCATCGTGATGGGGGTCATCCTAGGTGTGCGCTGAAGGTAGATTTAATGAAAGCCTATGATTCTGTGCGGTGGGATTTCTTAGTGGCTATTTTACAGATTTTAGGCTTCCCGGAGCAGATGATAGCTTGGATTTCTGAGTGCATTTCTACTCCCCGTTTCTCTATTTCTATCAATGGCGAGTTGAATGGTTTCTTTACTAGTAGTCGAGGTTTGAGGCAGGGGGATCCTATGTCCCCTTATTTATTTGTGCTGGCTATGGAGGTCTTCTCGGGGTTGATGCATATTATGGAGCATGAGGGTCAGTTTGCATACCATTGGCGGTGTGGGAAGATTGGTATTTCGCATTTATGCTTTGCGGATGATCTTATGGTTTTCTGTAGGGCAGAGAGGGAGTCAGTTGCTGCAGTTAATGTTGTCCTTAGTCAGTTCCAAGCTCTTTCTGGGTTGATTCCTAATCCTAGCAAGAGCAATCTTTTTGTGGCTGGTGTGTCTTCTGAGACTAAGCAAGAGTTACTTGGGATTCTTGGTTTTCAGGAAGGGGTATTACCTGTCAGATATCTTGGGGTTCCTCTAATTTCTACTAAGCTTACGGCAGTGGATTGTAGGGTTCTTGTCGACAGGATTGTAGCGAGAGTTAAGAGTTGGACTTGTAGGGTTCTTTCTTTTGCAGGGAGGCTTCAGCTCATTCAATCTGTATTGTTCTCTATTCAGGTGTATTGGTCCTCCATTTTTATCTTCCTTAAGTCAGTGGTGATTAAGGTTGAAACTACTTTGCGTAGTTTTCTTTGGAAGGGTTCAGATTTAGGTAAAGGTGGGGCAAAGGTTGCATGGTCTTCGGTGTGTTTACCAAAGGAAGAGGGTGGTCTCGGTATTAAGAGCGTTGAGTGTTGGAATAAAGCTGCCATAAGTAAGCATTTGTGGGCTGTCTGTAGCAATTTGAGGTCTTCTGTCTGGGTCTCGTGGGTTAGATCTACTCTGCTTAAGGGAAAGAATGTGTGGGAGGTTAGGTGCCCTGGGGATTGCTCGTGGAGTTGGAGGAAAATTTTAGGCCTTCGGTGTCTTGTGCGGCGGTTGATGCAGTTTCGAGTGGGTAATGGGGAGGATATTTCTCTTTGGTTTGATTATTGGCATCCGTTGGGTCCTTTGGTGGAGGTGTTTGGGCGACGGATTATTTATGATTCTGGTTTTGGTCTTCATGCTAGGGTGGCGGATGTTGTTCAGGGGAGGGATTGGGCTTGGCCTCGTTCCCTGACCGGGAATTGGATGGACATTATCAGTGGTATCCCTGCTTCCTTTAGGCCTAATAACTCTCAAGCTGATACTTTGTGTTGGGTTGAGGACTCTCGGGGAGCTTTCTCTATTCGTAATGCTTGGGAGGCTCTTCGGTCCCGGCAGCCAGCGGTGGATTGGTTTAGGTCCGTTTGGCATTCTAAATCAATCCCTAGACATGCTTTTATCTTCTGGTTGGCCATTAGGGGTGCTCTTTCTACTCAGGATAGGCTTCTTGTTTATGGCTTGATTCCGGCTATTCGTTGTGTGTTTTGTGGAGGGAGTTGTGAGGATGTCCCTCATCTCTTTTTTGATTGTTCTTATTCTTGCGAGGTTTGGTTTGCTCTTTTAAGGAGGTGCAGATTACCTCTGCGTGCTCGGAGCTGGGAGGATACTATTCTTTGGTCTTGCCATTTCCGCGGTCGGCAACTTCGTGGGTGGGTGGTGCGTATTATGCTTGCGGCTGCTGTCTATGCTATTTGGCGTGAGCGGAATGCTAGGATGCATGGCGAGTTACCTAAGCCTGTTACCATGGTTGTTCGGTCCATTGTCAGAGATGTTTGTATGCGTCTTAATTCCTTATCTGGTGTGATGCCTTCTTCTACTAATAGGTGGCTCCACCAGTCTTGGGGTTTATCTGATTCTATTTTTTTGTAATTCGCTTGTTTTGCTTTTTATGGGGTTTGGTGGGTTCTTTTGGCTGTACCCTATGACAGGGTTTGTGCTTAGCTTTTATTGCTTTGCTGTTTTTTGAGTTTCGGTTGGTAGGGGGCCTGTCCCTTGTCTGACCTTGTGATCTTCTCGCTGGGGTATGCCCCTTTGCTTTTGTTTTGTCTTTTGGTTAATATACTTACATTATCCAAAAAAAGTCACTATTATAGGGGCTTGTTTCAAAAATTGCAAACTCTTACTCAGGGGTCTAAGTGTGTTGAAGACTACTACAAAGAGATGGAGATAGCCATGATTCGAGCTGGTGTACAGGAGGACAGAGAGGCGACAATGGCTAGGTTTCTCAATGGACTACACCGAGACATTGCAAATGTAGTGGAGTTGCAGCATTATGTTGAATTGACTGACATGGTACACATGGCCATTAAAGTGGAACAACAATTGAAGAGGAAGGGTTCCACACGGGTTGGGCAAAATTCGGGTTCTTCATCAACATGGAAATCGAATTGGAGCAAGAGGGAGGACCAGCCTAGTTTCAAGGCCAAGGCCGAACCTTCCAGAGATCATAAGGCCGGAGGCACAATAAACCAAGTGTTGTTTCACTTTTGCAGGACTTTGATGAAATGTTTCCCGAAGAGATGCCTATTGGTTTACCACCAATAAGGGGGATTGAATACCAAATTGACTTTGTCTCCGGAGCACCAATTCCAAATAGACCCGCATACCGAAGTAATCCCGAGGAAACAAAGGAACTTCAAAGGCAGGTTGATGAGCTCATGGAGAAGGGGTATGTTCGTGAGAGTATGAGTCCTTGTGCGGTGCCCGTATTGCTTGTGCCTAAGAAGGATGGAACATGGAGGATGTGTGTTGATTGTCGTGCTATCAACAATATCATTGTAAAGTATCGACATCCTATTCCTAGTGTGGAGAATTATCTACTATGGGGAACAGTGCTAGTGTTCCGCTTGTGAAAAATGTTGATAATCATCTTAATTTAGTGCCAATGGAGGGCAATGACCATACTCTGAATTTGGAAGTAACGGAAAAGGGTACTCCTTTAGCAAATCTGGACAGTGTTTGTGATGTAGGGGCTGTTCTTTGTAAGGATGGGGCTAATGGTTATGTTGATGACAGGGATGCTCTTTGTGATGATGGAGATGCTCTTTGTGATAAGGATGAGGCTGGTCATGGTGAGGATGGTAGTGATTCTAGTCCTCATCGTAATGCTTTGGCTTCAAAAGTTAAGGATTCTCTGGAAAAGAAAAAGAAGAAGAAAGGTTCTAGTAGTAAGGGTAAGAAGAATAAGAAGCACTCCTCCCCTAAGGGGGGTAAGTGTAGATAGATTTGTGGGGGTTTCTTCTTATCTTTATATATTTATTATGATTTTTGGGTGCTGGAATATTAGGGGTCTTAATGACCCTTTGAAACAAAGAGAGGTTCGCAATTTAATTAAAGATGAGAAATTGTCTTTGTGTGGTTTAGTGGAAACGAAAGTTCTGGAGAAAAATAAAGATGTTATTCTTAAGACCATTGACCGGTCTTGGAAGGTGGAGTGCAATTATAACTTTTCCTCTTTGGGGAGGATTTGGGTTTGTTGGAATCCGTTCGATGTTACTGTTTTGGTTGTCGGATCTTCTGAACAAGTTATCCATTGTAGAGTTTCTTCTGTTGATTCTACTTGGGAGTGTATGATATTGATAGTGTACGGTGATAATTGTAATGTTCGTAGGGAGGCGTTGTGGGCTGATTTAGTGGCGCGCGGAGTGGAATGGGAGAATAGTGCTTGGATTGTGATGGGTGACTTTAATGCTATTAAGTCTTCGGTTGAGAGTGTTGGAGGATCCAATTCTTGGCCACATTGGAAAGACAACTTTTCTAATTGTTTAGCTGAGTCTGGGTTGGATGATCTGCGATTTAATGGGTGCTTCTATACATGGTCTAATCATCGTACGGTTGATCCTATTCTTCGAAAGTTAGATCGAGCTTTGGTCAATTTGAAGTGGGATATTTCATTTCGAGGTTCTGAGGCGAATTTTCTTCCTTCCAGTGTTTCTGATCACTCTCCTATAATTGTTAAGATTGTGGATCTCCCTCGGCGACGGGTGCCTTTTAAGTTTTTTTATTTCTGGGCGGATCATCCAAAATTTTTATCCTTGGTGGATCGAGTTTGGGCGGACAGGGTGGATGGGTCTCCTATGTTTCAGCTATGTAAGAAGCTAAAAAGATTGAAAGTGGAGCTTAAGAAACTTAATAGGGAGTGTTATTCTGACTTGTCTTCTAGGGTGCAGTAAGCTAAGCATGATTTAGAGCCTGTGCAATGGGATATTCAGAGGCAGCCTACGAACATTTCTTTACATGAGGAGGAGTCTCGGTTGGTGAAGGTTTATGTTGATTTCAGTAGAGATGAAGAGAGTTTTTTGAGACAAAAGTCCCAGGTTAAGTGGATTAATTTGGGAGATAGGAATTCTAAGTTCTTTTTTCGATCGATGAGACAAAGATATAGTAGGAGTAAGGTATTATCTCTTACCGATGAGCATGGTAATCGTGTGGTCCTAGTGAAGTTAAATCAATGGTGGTGAACTTCTTTGAGACACTTCTGAGACAGCCTGCTGAATGCCCTAGGATTGACCTTGATTTAGTGAGGCGGGCTCTCCCGAAGCGTATTTCTGGTGATCAATGTGCTACCTTGGGTAGAGAGGTTAGTGATGTTGAAATTAAGGCAGTTTTGTTCTCTTTAAAAGATAATAAAGCTCTTGGTCCGGATGGGTATAATGCTACTGTCTTCAAGAAAGCTTGGTCTGTTGTTGGTGATGATTTTCTTCGTGCTATTCATTCGTTTTTTTATCTCCGGGAGATTGCTCAAGCAAGTGAATGCTACTGTGGTTGCTCTTATTCCTAAGGTTCCTAATCCTTCTAAGGTTGGGGATTTTAGGCCTATTTCGTGTTGTAACACTATCTACAAATGCATTGCCAAAATTATTGCGAATCGTGTTCAGATGGTGCTGCCTGATGTTGTTAGTCCTTTTTAGTCGGCCTTCGTTGCTGGTAGGAGGATTAGTGATAATATATTACTGTCGCAGGAATAGTTAAGGAACTATCATCGTGATGGGGGTCATCCTAGGTATGCGCTGAAGGTAGATTTAATGAAAGCCTATGATTCTGTGCGGTGGGATTTCTTAGTGGCTATTTTACAGATTTTAGGCTTCCCGGACCAGATGATAACTTGGATTTCTGAGTGCATTTCCACTCCCCGTTTCTTGATTTCTATCAATGGCGAGTTGAATGGTTTCTTTACTAGTGGCCGAGGTTTGAGGCAGGGGGATCCTATGTCCCCTTATTTATTTGTGCTGGCTATGGAGGTCTTCTCGGGGTTGATGCATATTATGGAGTAGGAGGGTCAGTTTGCATACCATTGGCGGTGTGAGAAGATTGGTATTTCGCATTTGTGCTTTGCGGATGATCTTATGGTTTTCTGTAGGGCAGAGAGAGAGTCAGTTGCTGCAGTTAATGTTGTCCTTGGTCAGTTCCAAGCTCTTTCTGGGTTGATTCCTAATCCTAGCAAGAGCAATCTTTTTGTGGCTGGTGTGTCTTCTGAGACTAAGCAAGAGTTACTTGGGATTCTTGGTTTTCAGGAAGGGGTATTACCTGTCAGATATCTTGGGGTTCCTCTGATTTCTACTAAGCTTACGGCAGTGGATTGTAGGGTTCTTGTCGACAAGATTGTAGCGAGAGTTAAGAGTTGGACTAGTAGGGTTCTTTCTTTTGCAGGGAGGCTTCAGCTCATTCAATATGTATTGTTCTCTATTCAGGTATATTGGTCCTCCATTTTTATCTTGCCTAAGTCAGTGGTGATTAAGGTTGAAACTACTTTGCGTAGTTTTCTTTGGAAGGGTTCAGATTTAGGTAAAGGTGGGGCAAAGGTTGCATGGTCTTCGGTGTGTTTACCAAAAGAAGATGGTGGTCTCGGTATTAAGAGCGTTGAGTGTTGGAATAAAGCTGCCATAAGTAAGCATTTGTGGGCTGTCTGTAGCAATTTGAGGTCTTCTGTCTGGGTCTCGTGGGTTAGATCTACTCTGCTTAAGGGAAAGAATGTGTAGGAGGTTAGGTGCCCTGGGGATTGCTCGTGGAGTTGGAGGAAAATTCTAGGCCTTCGGTGTCTTGTGCGGTGGTTGATGCAGTTTTGGGTGGGTAATGGGGAGGATATTTCTCTTTGGTTTGATTATTGGCATCCGTTGGGTCCTTTGGTGGAGGTGTTTGGGCGACGGATTATTTATGATTCTGGTTTTGGTCTTCATGCTAGGGTGACGGATGTTGTTCAGGGGAGGGATTGGGCTTGGCCTCGTTCCCTGACCGGGAATTGGATGGACATTATCAGTGGTATCCCTGCTTCCTTCAGGCCTAATAACTCTCAAGCTGATACTTTGTGTTGGGTTGAGGACTCTCGGGGGGCTTTCTCTATTCGTAATGCTTGGGAGGCTCTTCTGTCCCTGCAGCCAGCGGTGGATTGGTTTAGGTCCGTTTGGCATTCGAAATCAATTCCTAGACATGCTTTCATCTTCTGGTTGGCCATTAGGGGTGCTCTTTCTACTCAGGATAAGCTTCTTGTTTATGGCTTGATTCCGGCTATTCGTGGTGTGTTTTGTGGAGGGAGTTGTGAGGATGTCCCTCATCTCTTTTTTTATTGTTCTTATTCTTGTGAGGTTTGGTTTGCTCTTTTAAGGAAGTGCAGATTACCTCTGCGTGCTCGGAGCTGGGAGGATACTATTCTTTGGTCTTGCCATTTCCGCGGTCGGCAACTTCGTGGGTGGGTGGTGCGTATTATGCTTGCGGCTGCTGTCTATGCTATTTGGCGGGAGCGGAATGCTAGGATGCATGGCGAGTTACCTAAACCTGTTACCATGGTTGTTCGTTCCATTGTCAGAGATGTTTGTATGCGTCTTAATTCCTTATCTGGTGTGATGCCTTCTCCTACTAATAGGTGGCTCCACCAGTCTTGGGGTTTATCTGATTCTATTTTTTTGTAATTTGCTTATTTTGCCTTTTATGGGGTTTGGTGGGTTCTTTTGGCTGTACCCTATGACAGGGTTGGTGCTTAGCTTTTATTGCTTTACTATTTTTTGAGTTTCGGTTGGTAGGGGGCCTGTCCCTTGTCTGACCTTGTGATCTTCTCGCTGGGGTATGCCCCTTTGCTTTTGTTTTGTCTCTTTGGTTAATATACTTACATTATCCAAAAAAAAAAAATCCTATTCCTAGATTAGATGATATGCTTGATGAATTGCATGGTTCTATTGTTTTCACTAAAATTGATCTTAAAAGTGGATATCATCAAATTAGGATGAAAGAATGTGATGAGTGGAAAACTGCTTTCAAAACAAAATATGGGTTATATGAGTGATTAGTTATGCCCTTTGGGTTAACTAATGCACGAAGTACTTTCATGAGATTAATTGATATGAACCTCGTTGATTGTATCAAGATTGATGCCAATATTCGTTCTAACCTCTGGTTCGGATGGAAACCGCGACCCAACACCTATATCGAGATGTGAACCTTGGTATAAAGGAGGACGCCACAATCAAGGATGAAATACTCGATTGATAAGTCAAGGAGGAACGCCACAGAGAATTCTGATAAGTTCCAGTTAGTTCTCAAAGAACAAAGAGAAAACTCTCTCAAATTTCATTCAAAATTAATTATCCCCTCTTACATCCAACAATATCCTTATATAATGAAACCCTAAAACAAAGGAAAGAAAACAAGATAGCCATTAAGGCCTTACAAATAGAAAACTAGAATGACCATAATTGCCTTACAAATGGCCCAAAACTAAAACAAACTATTAAATCAAGCCCAAACCGAAATTATGCCAAGCTTTCTCTTATTCAGCCCACTCAATTGCCTTGATGATGTTAATCAAGCCTTGGTCTTCATGTGGGTTCATCTTGGGCTTTAATAATTCAGAATCAGCCCAAGTATCTTGAATTAGGCCATTGAGTGCTTCTTTGAATCTCTTAGCCCTTGCCCTTGTTATAGGCCCAATCGGAACATACAATGGATCCCTTGGTGCAGCTCCCTTATTCTCATCATTCCCTCCCTCTTGAAAAGGATTTGTCCTCAAATCGTCACCTACATCAAAAGGAGACAAATCAGAAACATTGAAGCTTGCACTAACATTATACTCACCTGGAAGATCTAACTTGTAGGCATTGTCATTGATCCTTTCAATCACTTAAAATGGGCCATCTCCCCTTGGAAGTAGTTTAGAACGCCTCTGGACTGGAAACCGTTCCTTCCTCATATGCAACCACACCCAATCACCGGGTTCAAACACAACTTTCTTGCGCTCTTTATTAGCTTGGTTGGCATATTGCTCAGTTCTCCTCTCGATGTTTTGCCTAGTCTTCTCATGTATTTGCTTAACAAACTCTGCCTTTTTCTTTCCATCCAAGTTAACATGCTCAGTCACAGGTAAAGGAAGTAAATCCAATGGAGTCAATGGGTTAAAACCATACACAATTTCAAAAGGCGAAAAATGAGTTGCAGAATGCACACTCCTATTATAAGCAAACTCTACATGCGGCAAACAATCTTCCCATGTTTTCAAGTTCTTTTGTATTATAGCACGCAACAAGGCAGATAAAGTCCTATTAACTACTTCAGTTTGACCATCAGTTTGTGGATGACAAGTAGTAGAAAACAAAAGTTTAGTTCCTAACTTGCCCCATAAAGTTTTCCAAAAGTAGCTTAAGAACTTAGCATCTCTATCCGAAACAATGGTTTTAGGCATGCCGTGCAATCTGACAATTTCTTTGAAAAACAAATCAGCAATATGTGATGCATCATCAGTTTTATGACAAGGAATGAAATGTGCCATTTTAGAAAACCTATCAACAACCACATATATAGAATCTCTACCCCTCTTTGACCTAGGCAAACCCAGCACAAAATCCATAGAAATATCAATCCAAGGTCCACTAGGTATAGGTAAAGGAGTATACAAACCATGGGGCTTAATCCTAGACTTAGCTTGTCTACACGTAATGCATTTCTCACAAATTCTTTCTACATCACGTTTCATATGAGGCCAAAAGAAGTGTTCATGCAAAACATCTAGGGTCTTGGCTATACCAAAATGCCCCATCAAACCGCCCCCATGAGCTTCCCTCACAAGCAATTCACGCAAAGAACTCTTAGGCACGCATAATTTAGTTTCTCTAAATAAAAATCCATCATGCCTATAAAACTTGCCAAATGCAACCTTTTCACATGCATTGAATACATTGCCAAAATCAACATCTTCCACATACAACTCTTTGATGTAGTCAAAACCAAACAATCTAGCATCCAAAGTAGAAAGTAAAACGTACCTTCTGGACAGAGCATCAGCGACTACGTTTTCCTTACCTTTTTTGTACTTGATCACGTATGGAAATGTTTCTATGAACTCCACCCACTTGGCATGCCTCTTATTTAGCTTGTGCTGCCCCTTTAGATGCTTCAAGGACTCATGATCCGTGTGAATCACAAATTCTTTCGGCCAAAGGTAATGTTGCCAAGTTTCCAATGCCCTAACCAAAGCATACATCTCCTTGTCATAGGTAGGATAATTCAAGGCCGCTCCACTTATTTTCTCACTAAAAATGCAATGGGACGTCCTTCTTGCATTAGAACAGCTCCCATACCTATTCCTGAAGCATCACACTCAATCTCAAAAGCTTTAGCAAAGTTAGGCAAAGCAAGCAAAGGTGCATTAGTTAATTTTTCCTTAATCAAGTTAAATGCCTTTTCTTGTTCATTACCCCACTTAAAACCCACATTCTTTTTGATAACTTCAGTTAAAGGTGCAGCTAGACTACTAAAGTCTTTCACAAACCTCCTATAGAAACTAGCCAACCCATGAAAACTTCTCACTTGTCCCACACTTGTAGGTTTCGGCCACTCCTTAATTGCCTTAACCTTTTCTTCATCAACCCCAATTCCTTTAGCACTAACAATAAAACCCAAAAATGCCAGCCTATCCGTGCAAAAGGTACACTTTTTAAAATTAGCAAACAACTTTTCGGTTCTTAAAACACCTAAAACAAGTTTTAAATGTTCAACATGCTCATCCAAGTTTTTGCTATAAATCAGAATGTCATCAAAGTAAACAACCACAAATCTTCCAATAAAAGCACGCAAAACATGGTTCATTAATCTCATGAAAGTACTTGGTGCATTAGTTAACCCAAAGGGCATAACTAACCACTCATATAACCCATATTTTGTTTTGAAAGCAGTTTTCCACTCATCACCTTCTTTCATCCTAATTTGATGATATCCACTTTTAAGATCAATTTTAGTGAAAACAATAGAACCATGCAATTCATCAAGCATATCATCTAATCTAGGAATAGGATGTCGATACTTTACAGTGATATTGTTGATGGCACGACAATCAACACACATCCTCCATGTTCCATCCTTCTTAGGCACAAGCAATACGGGAACCGCACAGGGACTCATACTCTCACGAACATACCCCTTCTCCATGAGCTCATCAACCTGCCTTTGAAGTTCCTTTGTCTCCTCGGGATTACTTCGGTATGCTGGTCTATTTGGAATTGGTGCTCCGGGGACAAAGTCAATTTGGTGTTCAATCCCCCTTATTGGTGGTAAACCAATAGGCATCTCTTCGGGAAACACTTCATCAAAGTCCTGCAAAAGTTGATACGAACCCCGCCAACTTGTGATGAAACCCGTAACCAGCTCTGATACCAAATGATGCGAACCCCGCCAACTTGTGACGAAACCCGAAACAATGTTACTGCCTAGGACCGTTCTACTTTCAGGTTTAGGATGGAAACCGCGACCCAACACCTATAGAGAAGGTGCGAACCTTGGTATTAGGAGGACGCCACAATCAAGGATGGCAAACTTGATTGATAAGTCAAGGTACGAACGCCACAGAGTAATCTGATAAGTTCGTAGGTTCTTCAAGGAACCCAAGAGAGACTTAAACTCACATTTCTATATTGAAATTCATCTCTGCCTCTATTAAATGACTTACAAATGAGTTTAAATAGAAAATGAAATGTCTTGGAACAACCCTCCAAGCATGGGAAACGAAAACAAGTAAAGGATGGTGTGATTTTGTTGACTAGGAAGCTTTGAACTCAATAAAAACGTGCAACACAATTATCAAAGGAAGAGAACACAATTGTCAAAGTAAGACAACAATTGTCAAAGTAAGACAGCTTCTGGATACTTTGAAATAACCAACCATATCTTCCTCGTGTGGCCTCCAATGGATGTGATTCCAACATCAAAGTTGAAGATAAGATCATGAAATTTGAAAAGACCTACTCACACTCCTCCAGAAACCTAGCCGTTCACACGTTATGAATTTCCAAAGTTATCCCTTCGAATCAGCAAGTTGCCTCGCCTTTGTGCTAGATAAGTCTTCATCAAAAGTGAAACAACAACACTAGGCAAAGAAGAGTTAATTTCATTAGTACTAAAACAAGCCTCTTTGTACAAAAGTACAATCATTGGCTGGTTTGAAAACAAAGCCCTTTTGATCTCACTGTCTCTTGCATAAAAGCTCACTTGTTTTGTCTCTCTTTTTTTCTCTTCAACCTCTTTTTCTTTTGAACTCTCACTCTCATTTTTAACATCCCTCTCATCTTTTAACCTCACTTGATCTTCATATACTTGTCTTGGGGTTAAAGGTACAAGGGTGATTGGCCTTTTATGGAGCACAAAGGAGTATCTATTAGTGTATCCATCATGAGTCACATGCCTATCAAACTGCCACGGTCTTCCCAAAAGGATATGACCCGCATTCATTGGTACCACATCACAAACAACTTCATCTTTGTATTTGCCAATTGAAAATGACACCAACACCTGTTTATTCACCCTAACTTCCCCACTATCATTCAACCATTGTAGCTTATAAGGTTTTGGGTGCTTCAAAGTTTTCAAATTCAATTTTTTTACCAAAGTAGTGCTCGCCACATTAGTACAACTCCCCCCATCAATAATCACACTACATACCTTGTCATTAACATGGCAGCGGGTGTGAAAAATGTTTTCACGTTGTACCTCATCATCTTCCTTTGCTTGAGCACTAAGAGCTCGTCTTGCAACCAAAAGCTCTCCACCCACCGGATACTCAAAGTCACCGGCATCCTCCAATGGTGGCATGGACTCACCATCAGATTCACCCTCTGATTCGATACCACCATCATCCTTCAAAACCATTACTCTCTTGTTTGGGCATTGTGATGCAATATGACCTGCTCCCAAACACTTAAAGCACTTAATGTCACGATTTCTAGTAGGTTGAGAATCTGGTTTACCTTGGTTTATTGTGCCTCCGGCCTTATGATCTCTGGAAGGTTCGGCCTTGGCCTTGAAACTAGGCTGGTCCTCCCTCTTGCTCCAATTCGGTTTCCATGTTGATGAAGAACCCGAATTTTTCCCAACCCGTGTGGAACCCTTCCTCTTCAATTGTTGTTCCACTTTAATGGCCATGTGAACCATGTCAGTCAATTCAACATAATGCTGCAACTCCACTACATTTGCAATGTCTCGGTGTAGTCCATTGAGAAACCTAGCCATAGTCGCCTCTCTGTCCTCCTGTACATCAGCTCGAATCATGGCTATTTCCATCTCTTTGTAGTAGTCTTCAACACACTTGGACCCCTGAGTAAGAGTTTGCAATTTTTGAAACAAACCCCTATAATAGTGACTTGGAATGAATCTCCTCCTCATAACAGTCTTCATCTCCTTCCATGTCTCAATAGGTCTTTCTCCATTCCGTCTCCTACTCACAATCAGTTGATCCCACCAAACAATAGCATAATCGGTGAATTCTATGGCTGCCAATTTCACCTTCTTCATTTCGGAATATTCATGGCAGTCAAACACCAGCTCTATTCTTTTCTCCCACTCCAAATAAGCTTCAGGATCAGTTTTACCTTGGAAGGTTGGAATCTTCACCTTTATACTACCCAAATTATTATCAACCCTCTCTACATTCCTATCTCCTCTGTTCCCATACCTATCTTCTCTATTCCCATACCTATCTTCTCTATCCCCATACCTAACTCCTCTACCTCCCATTCCACGCCTAAATCTCCCCGCACCCACACTGGACATGCGATCATCCTCCTCTATGTCATTATCATCCCCGTAGTAATCATGAACTTCTTCTCTAACCGGAACCCTCTCTCTCCTACGTGCTTGGGGAACGGGTGGTGGCTGTTCCGCACGTGTATTTTCTACCCGATCTAATCGTTCATGAATCGGTTCCATTTCAGCCCTTAACAATCTCCCCATCTCCCTCATCAATGCTTCCATTATAAACTTTGTATCTACCTTTCCCAACACCTCATCCGAAGCACTTTCTTTAGACATATTCGCTGCAAAGAAAACGTTAGTAAAAAAAAAAAATAAATAAATAAATAAAAGAAGCTCCTCACTTCACTCCCTCACGTGTTTCCCTCAAACAATAGTTCACTCAGTTCCACTCCTGTTTCACATAGTATATTCGGCTTTTACCCTCAGTATGTCCTCACCTCTCTTGCCTTTTTCCACTCGTAATTTTTTTCTCAAAAGTTCTTTTCAAACTAACCAAACAATAATCAGGATTTCTTAACCACGTTCACATGAAACAAAAAGTTCTTAGGTTCACAGGAAACGAATCACAACGAAACTGATATTTTTTTTTTTTTTTTATAATCACTGCACGAATCAAGAAGAGAAATAACAATAGTTGATATGTATTCAACTACACGATCTGCCAAAAAATAAAATTTTTTTTTTTTTTTTTTTTTATCTCTCTCTCTCTCTCTCTCTCTCTCTCTCTTAGATCTGGAAATGCACAAACAAGAATATAACAGAATATACAACTTCGATCTGGATCAATGAAATCAAGAACAAGACTAACGCAGACTTAGATCTGGTTCAACGAAACCAAGAACAAGAATAATACAGACAGATAACTTCTCTCTGGATCAACGAAATCAAGAACACAGATAGATACTTAGATTTGGATCTACGAAATCAAGAACAAGTATAACACAGACAGATACTTAGATTTGGATCTACGAAATCAAGAACAAGAATATCACAGACAGATACTTAGATTTGGATCTACGAAATCAAGAACAAGAATATCACAGACAGATACTTAGATTTGGATCTACGAAATCAAGAACAAGAATATCACAGACAGATACTTAGATTTGGATCTACGAAATCAAGAACAAGAACAAGAATAACACAGATAGATAACTTAGATCTGGACACTAACAAGAAGTTCTGGAAATAAGATATTATTCAATGATCAACGAAATCAAAGAAGAAGAAGATAGAATAACCTGATGTTAGAGCCCTAAGCTCTGATACCAAATGATATGAACCTCGTTGATTGTATCAAGATTGATGCCAATATTCGTTCTAACCTCTGGTTCGGATGGAAACCGCGACCCAACACCTATATCGAGATGTGAACCTTGGTATAAAGGAGGACGCCACAATCAAGGATGAAATACTCGATTGATAAGTCAAGGAGGAACGCCACAGAGAATTCTGATAAGTTCCAGTTAGTTCTCAAAGAACAAAGAGAAAACTCTCTCAAATTTCATTCAAAATTAATTATCCCCTCTTACATCCAGCAATATCCTTATATAATGAAACCCTAAAACAAAGGAAAGAAAACAAGATAGCCATTAAGGCCTTACAAATAGAAAACTAGAATGACCATAATTGCCTTACAAATGGCCCAAAACTAAAACAAACTATTAAATCAAGCCCAAACCGAAATTATGCCAAGCTTTCTCTTATTCAGCCCACTCAATTGCCTTGATGATGTTAATCAAGCCTTGGTCTTCATGTGGGTTCATCTTGGGCTTTAATAATTCAGAATCAGCCCAAGTATCTTGAATTAGGCCATTGAGTGCTTCTTTGAATCTCTTAGCCCTTGCCCTTGTTATAGGCCCAATCGGAACATACAATGGATCCCTTGGTGCAGCTCCCTTATTCTCATCATTAATGAACCATGTTTTGCGTGCTTTTATTGGAAGGTTTGTGGTTGTTTACTTTGATGACATTCTGATTTATAGCACAAACTTGGATGAGCATGTTGAACATTTAAAACTTGTTTTAGGTGTTTTAAGAACCGTGTTTGCTAATTTTAAAAAGTGTACCTTTTGCACGGATAGGTTGGTATTTTTGGGTTTTGTTGTTAGTGCTAAATGAATTGGGGTTGATGAAGAAAAGGTTAAGGCAATTAAGGAGTGGCCGAAACCTACAAGTGTGGGACAAGTGAGAAGTTTTCATGGGTTGGCTAGTTCCTATAGGAGGTTTGTGAAAGACTTTAGTAGTCTAGCTGCATCTTTAACTGAAGTTATCCAAAAGAATGTGGGTTTTAAGTGGGGTAATGAACAAGAAAAGGCATTTAACTTGATTAAGGAAAAATTAACTAATGCACCTTTGCTTGCTTTGCCTAACTTTGCTAAAGCTTTTGAGATTGAGTGTGATGCTTCAGGAATAGGTATGGGAGCTGTTCTAATGCAAGAAGGACGTCCCATTGCTTTTTTTAGTGAGAAAATAAGTGGAGCAGCCTTGAATTATCCTACCTATGACAAGGAGATGTATGCTTTGGTTAGGGCATTGGAAACTTGGCAACATTACCTTTGGCCGAAAGAATTTGTGATTCACACGGATCATGAGTCCTTGAAGCATCTAAAGGGGCAGCATCTAAAGGCACGAAGACTCGTTGGGGCCTAAACAACTGGTTTGGGTTGAGGTTAAAAAAAAGAACAAGGGTGGAGAATTATCTACTATGGGGAATAGTGCTAGTGTTCCGCTTGTGGAAAATGTTGATAATCATCTTAATTTGGTACCAATGGAGGGCAATGACCATACTCTGAATTTGGAAGTAATGGAAGAGGGTACTCCTTTAGCAATTTTGGACACTGTTTGTGATGCAGGGGCTGTTCTTTGTAAGGATGGGGCTAATGGTTATGTTGATGACAAGGATGCTCTTTGTGATGATGGGGGTGCTATTTGTGGTAATGATGAGGCTGGTCATGGTGTGGATGGTAGTGATTCTAGCCCTCCTCGTAATGCTTTGGCTTCAAAAGTTAAGGATTCTCTGGAAAAGAAAAAGAAGAAGAAAGGTTCCAGTAGTAAGGGTAAGAAGAATAAGAAGCACTCCTCCCCTAAAGAGGGTAAGTGGAGATAGATTTGTGGGGGTTTCTTCTTATTTTTGTATATTTATTATGATTTTTGAGTGCTGGAATATTAGGGGTCTTAATGACCCTTTGAAGCAAAGAGAGGTTCGCAATTTGATTAAAGATGAGAAATTGTCTTTGTGTGGTTTAGTGGAAACGAAAGTTCTGGAGAAAAATAAAGATGTTATTCTTAAGACCATTGACCGGTCTTGGAAGGTGGAGTGCAATTATAATTTTTCCTCTTTGGGGAGTATTTGGGTTTGTTGGAATCCATTCGATGTTACTGTTTTGGTTGTCGGATCTTCTGAACAAGTTATCCATTGTAGAGTTTCTTCTGTTGATTCTACTTGGGAGTGTATGATTTCGATTGTGTACGGTGATAATTGTAATGTTCGTAGGGAGGCGTTGTGGGCTGATTTAGTGGCGCGCGGAGTGGAATGGGAGAATAATGCTTGGATTGTGATGGGTGACTTTAATGCTATTAAGTCTTCGGTAGAGAGTGTTGGAGGCTCCAATTCTTGGCCTAATTGGAAAGATGACTTTTCTAATTGTTTAGCTGAGTCTGGGTTGGATGATCTGCGATTTAATGGGTGCTTCTATACTTGGTCTAATCATCGTACGGTTGATCCTATCCTTCGAAAGTTAGATCGGGCTTTGGTTAACTTGAATTGGGATATTTCCTTTCGAGGTTCAGACGCGCATTTTCTTCCTTCTAGTGATTCTCATCACTCTTCTATGATTGTTAAGATTGTGGATCTCCCTCGGCGACGGGTTCCTTTTAAGTTTTTTGATTTCTGGGCGGATCATCCAGAATTTTTATCCTTGGTGGATCGGGTTTGGGTGGACAAGGTGGATGGGTCTCCTATGTTTCAGCTATGTAAGAAGCTAAAAAGATTGAAAGTAGAGCTTAAGAAACTTAATAGGGAGTGTTATTCTGACTTGTCTTCTAGGGTGCAGTAAGCTAAACATGATTTAGAGTTTGTGCAATGGGATATTCAGAGGCAGCCTACGAACGCTTCTTTACATGAGGAGGAGTCTCGGTTGGTGAAGCTTTATGGTGACTTGAGTAGAGATGAGGAGAGTTTTTTGAGACAAAAGTCCCAGGTTCAGTGGATTAATTTGGGAGATAGGAATTTTAAATTCTTTTTTCGATCGATGAGACAAAGATGTAGTAGGAGTAAGGTATTATCTCTTACCGATGAGCATGGTAATCGTGTGGAGGAGCCTAGTGAAGTTAAATCAACGGTGGTGAACTTCTTTGAGACACTTCTGAGACAGCCTGCTGGATGCCCTAGGATTAACCTTGATTTAGTGAGGCGGGCTCTCTCGAAGCGTATTTCTGGTGATCAGTGTGCTACCTTGGGTAGAGAGGTTAGTGATGTTGAAATTAAGGCAGTTTTGTTCTCTTTAAAAGATAATAAAGCTCCTGGTCCGGATTGGTATAATGCTACCGTCTTCAAGAAAGCTTGGTCTGTTGTTGGTGATGATTTTCTACGTGCTATTAGTTCATTTTTTAGCTCCGGGAGATTGCTCAAGCAAGTGAATGCTACTGTGGTTGCTCTTATTCCTAAGGTTCCTAATCCTTCTACGGTTGGGGATTTTAGGCCTATTTTGTGTTGTAACACTATCTACAAATGCATTGCCAAAATTATTGTGAATCATGTTCAGATGATACTGCCTGATGTTGTTAGTCCTTTTCAGTCGGCCTTCGTTGCTGGTAGGAGGATTAGTGATAATATATTACTGTCGCAGGAATTGTTAAGGAACTATCATCATGATGGGGGTCATCCTAGGTGTGCGCTGAAGGTAGATTTAATGAAAGCCTATGATTCTGTGCGGTGGGATTTCTTAGTGGCTATTTTACAGATTTTAGGCTTCCCGGAGCAGATGATAGCTTGGATTTCTGAGTGCATTTCTACTCCCCGTTTCTCTATTTCTATCAATGGCAAGTTGAATGGTTTCTTTACTAGCAGCCGAGGTTTGAGGCAGGGGGATCCTATGTCCCCTTATTTATTTGTGCTGGCTATGGAGGTCTTCTCGGGGTTGATGCGTATTATGGAGCAGGAGAGTCAGTTTGCGTACCATTGGCGGTGTGGGAAGATTGGTATTTCGCATTTATGCTTTGCGGATGATCTTATGGTTTTCTGTAGGGCAGAGAGGGAGTCAGTTGCTGCGGTTAATGTTGTCCTTGGTCAGTTCCAAGCTCTTTCTGGGTTGATTCCTAATCCTAGCAAGAGCAATCTTTTTGTGGCTGGTGTGTCTTCTGACATTAAGCAAGAGTTGCTTGGGATTCTTGGTTTTCAAGAAGGGGTATTACCTGATAGATATCTTGGGGTTCCTTTGATTTCTACTAAGCTTATGGCAGTGGACTGTAGGGTTCTTGTTGATAGGATTGTAGCGAGAGTTAAGAGTTGGACTAGTAGGGTTCTTTCTTTTGCAGGGAGGCTTCAGCTCATTCAATCTGTATTGTTCTCTATCCAGGTGTATTGGTCCTCCATTTTTATCTTGCCTAAGTCAGTGGTGATTAAGGTTGAAACTATTTTGCGTAGTTTTCTTTGGAAGGGTTCAGATTTAGGTAAAGGTGGGGCAAAGGTTGCATGGTCTTCGGTGTGTTTACCAAAGGAAGAGGGTGGGCTCGGTATTAAGAGCGTTGAGTGTTGGAATAAAGCTGCCATAAGTAAGCATTTGTGGGCTGTCTGTAGCAATTTGAGGTCTTCTGTCTGGGTCTCGTGGGTTAGATCTACTCTGCTTAAGGGAAAGAATGTGTGGGAGGTTAGTCGCCCTGGGGATTGCTCGTGGAGTTGGAGGAAAATTCTGGGACTTCGGTGTCTTGTGCGGCGGTTGATGCAGTTTCGGGTGGGTAATGGGAAGGATATTTCCCTTTGGTTTGATTATTGGCATCCGCTGGGTCCTTTGGTGGAGGTGTTTGGGCGTCGAATTATTTATGATTCTGGTTTTGGTCTTCATGGTAGGATGGCGGATGTTATTCAGGGGAGGGATTGGGCTTGGCCTCGTTCCCTGACCGGGAATTGGATGGACATTATCAGTGGTACCCCTGATTCCTTCAGGCCTAATAACTCTCAAGCTGATACTTTGTGTTGGGTTGAGGACTCTCGGGGGGCTTTCTCTATTCGTAATGCTTGGGAGGCTCTTCGGTCCCGGCAGCCAGCGGTGGATTGGTTTAGGTCCGTTTGGCATTCGAAATCAATTCCTAGACATGCTTTCATCTTCTGGTTGGCCATTAGAGGTGCACTTTCTACTCAGGATAAGCTTCTTGTTTATGGCTTGATTCCGGCTATTCATTGTGTGTTTTGTGGAGGGAGTTGTGAGGATGTCCCTCATCTCTTTTTTGATTGTTCTTATTCTTGTGAGGTTTGGTTTGCTCTTTTAAGGAAGTGCAGATTATCTCTTCGTGCTCGGAGCTTGGAGGCTACTATTCTTTGGTCTTGCCATTTCCGCGGTCGGCATCTTCGTGGGTAGGTGGTGCGTATTATGCTTGCGGCTGCTGTCTATGCTATTTGGCGCGAGCGGAATGCTAGGATGCATGGCAAGTTACCTAAACCTGTTTCCGTGGTTGTTCGTTCCATTGTTAAAGATGTTTGTATGCGTCTTAATTCCTTATCTGGTGTGGTGCCTTCTCCTACTAATAGGTGGCTCCACCAGTCTTGGGGTTTATCTGATTCTAATTTTTTGTAATTCGTTTGTTTTATCTTTTAGGGGGTTTGTCCCTTTTGCTGTCGGTTTGATGGTTTCTTTTAGCTGCACCCTATGACAGGGTTTGTGCTTAGCTTTTATTGCTTTGCTGTTTTTTGAGTTTCGGTTGGTAGGGGGCCTGTCCCTTGTTTGACCTTGTGATCTTCTCGCTGGGGTATGCCCCTTTCCTTTTTGTTTTGTCTCTTTGGTTAATATACTTACATTATCCAAAAAAAAAATAAGCGGCATGCCAAGTGGGTGGAGTTCATAGAAACATTTCCATATGTGATCAAGTACAAAAAAGGTAAGGAAAACGTAGTTGCTGATGCTCTGTCTAGAAGGTACGTTTTACTTTCTACTTTGGATGCTAGATTGTTTGGTTTTGACTACATCAATGAATTGTATGTGGAAGATGCTGATTTTGGCAATGTATTCAATGCATGTGAAAAGGTTGCATTTGGCAAGTTTTATAGGCATGATGGATTTTTGTTTAGAGAAACTAAATTATGCGTGCCTAAGAGTTTTTTGCGTGAATTGCTTGTGAGGGAAGCTCATAGGGGCAGTTTGATGGGGCATTTTGGTATAGCCAAGACCCTAGATGTTTTGCATGAACACTTCTTTTGGCCTCATATGAAACGTGATGTAGAAAGAATTTGTGAGAAATGCATTACGTGTAGACAAGCTAAGTCTAGGGTTAAGCCTCATGGTTTGTATACTCCTTTACCTATACCTAGTGGACCTTAGATTGATATTTCTATGGATTTTGTGCTGGGTTTGCCTAAGTCAAAGAGGGGTAGGGATTCTATATATGTGGTTGTTGATAGGTTTTCTAAAATGGCACATTTCATTCGTTGTCATAAAACTGATGATGCATCACATATTGTTGAATTGTTTTTCAAAGAAATCGTTAGATTGCACGGCATGCCTAAAACCATTGTTTCGGATAGAGATGCTAAATTCTTAAGCTACTTTTGGAAAACTTTATGGGGCAAGTTAGGAACTAAACTTTTGTTTTCTACTACTTGTCATCCACAAACTGATGGGCAAACTGAAGTAGTTAATAGGACTTTATCTGCCTTGTTGCGTGCTATAATACAAAAGAACTTGAAAACATGGGAAGATTGTTTGCCGCATGTAGAGTTTGCTTATAATAGGAGTGTGCATTCTGCAACTCATTTTTCGCCTTTTGAAATTGTGTATGGTTTTAACTTGTTGACTCCTTTGGATTTACTCCCTTTACCTGTGACTGAGCATGTTAACTTGGATGGAAAGAAAAAGGCAGAGTTTGTTAAGCAAATCCATGAAAAGACTAGGCAAAACATCGAGAGGAGAACTGAGCAATATGCCAACCAAGCTAATAAAGGGCGCAAGAAAGTTGTGTTTGAACCCGGTGATTGGGTGTGGTTGCATATGAGGAAGGAACGGTTTCCAGTCCAGAGGCGTTCTAAACTACTTCCAAGAGGAGATGGCCCATTTCAAGTGATTGAAAGGATCAATGACAATGCCTACAAGTTAGATCTTCCAGGTGAGTATAGTGTTAGTGCAAGCTTCAATGTTTCTGATTTGTCTCCTTTTGATGTAGGTGATGATTTGAGGACAAATCCTTTTCAAGAGGAAGGGAATGATGAGAATAAGAGAGCTGCACCAAGGGATCCATTGCGTGTTCCGGTTGGGCCAATAACAAGGGCAAGGGCTAAGAGATTCAAAGAAGCACTCAATGGCCTAATTCAAGACACATGGGCTGATTCTGAATTATTAAAGCCCAAGATGAACTCACATGAATATCAAGGCTTGATTAACATCATCAAGGCAATTGAGTGGGCCGAATAAGAGAAAGCTTGGCATAATTTCGGTTTGGGCTTGATTTAATAGTTGTTTGTTTTAGTTTTGGTCCATTTGTAAGGCAATTATGGCCATTCTAGTTTTCTATTTGTAAGGCCTTAATGGCTAGCTTGTTTCCTTTCCTTTGTTTTAGGATTTCATTATATAAGGATATTAATGGATGTAAGAATGGCACTTTTCGATTTTGAATGAAAATAGAGAGAGTTTTCTCTTTGTTCTTTGAGAACTAATTGGAACTTATCAGAATTCTCTGTGGCGTTCCTCCTTGACTTATCAATCGAGTATTTCATCCTTGATTGTGGCGTCCTCCTTTATACCAAGGTTCACATCTCGATATAGGTGTTGGGTCGCGGTTTCCATCCGAACCAGAGGTTAGAACGAACTTTGGTATCAATCTTGTTACAATCGACGAGGCTCATATCAAGGATCCTATGGATGACGTGTACGATGATGAGCACAATCCAGATCCCTATAAAGTTTGATTCCCTTCAAATAAGGTTTAGACCGACTCCACCGTCTTTATGTCAAGGCGACAAGGACCCGTGACCTTAGTGGGCATCTTTCCATCATCATCACATTTACTTTACTTTTGCTTTTAGTAAAGTCTTTTGTTTGTTATGCTTTATTAAAGTATTTGTCAATTTGTAATCTACTTTTTTAAAGTATTTTGTCATTTAGCAATCATGGAAATTGTCTGAAAATTTTCTCTGATCTTATCTTAAGAATATGCTCTCCCTATATAAGGGTATGACACTTCTCTGGTTAAGCATCTTGAAAATATCCAAAGCAATCTCTATTGCCTGTACAATCTTTCCTCTCTTGTAATCTTTCCTCTCTGAATGTAAGATACAGTTTTCTTCTTTCTTTTTCTTATCTTGAATTTATTTCCGCATTTCTTATTTTTTTTTTAGCTTTCTTACTCTGAATTTCATACTCCGAGTTAGTATGCTCTAAGCTTGCAGTATAGTCTGATCTAGCTTATCAGAAAGCAAAGGGAATGGTATCAGAGCCTATCAAAAATTTTTAGAAGGGGATATAGTGGGATGAGATCAAACTTCCAAATGAATGGGTACTTGAATCAGCAGTACCTCTAAAGCTTGTGCAAAATGATGATATTGAAAGCGTCATCGAATTTGAAGACGGATCGGTCGAATTAAGGTTTGACTCTTCTCGAAGGGTTACTGGACAGCGACAATATTTCTTCTGTATCCAAGAGAAAATCAACATCAAGTATTCCAACTTAGAGTCCAAGTTCCTTAATTTTTGAAGGAATCACAAAAGTATCTGGTATCGGCATACCAGCATACAAAATAGAGGTTCCAGCTTCTTCCAGAGTCTCAGAACCTGCTAGTCCTCCAAGTCCTACACTTTCAGGTTTTCAAGATGCAGATTGTAACACCCTCTGACCCAATCCACTCGGACCGAATCAAGGAGCGCTACTAGATATCTAACTTGCTTACTAAAACGATATTAAAAACATTTGAAAATGGTCCAAATAAATTTCCGAAAATCTTGTCAGACTTTCCTCTGTTTTATTGACTTTTCAAAACCTGTTTACAATTAAAATTTATAAAATCAACACTTCTAAATTCTCAAATCTCTTTTGCGCACCCTTTCAAATTTAGTGCGACTTGCCAAATTAATTTATCATATGATAATATGTATATATATATATATATATATTCAAATATCATAAACATATAATAAAATATTTACACAGCGGAACTTCTTCAAATATGTACAAACAGTTTCTGTATATGCATGCTGTATCAAAACATATATATTTATTACAAAAGGACTACCAAAATATATGTAAGACTGATGTGACTCTAGATTCTCCTTCTGCAGTCTCTACTCTCCTTTGTCTTTGTCTCACTTGGAACCTCTATTACCTACGTTTGAGAAAACTCAATACGCTAAGCAGATTGCTTAGTGGGTGTATACAAAATTCTATATCCAAATATACAATATCAAATAAGTTTATCTATTTTCGATAAAAATATAAATAACATATAATTAAATTATATATGGGGGTCATGTTAAATCAAATCATATACTTTTTTTTGGATAATGTAAGTATATTAACCAAAGAGACAAAACAAAAGCAAAGGGGCATACCCCAGCGAGAAGATCACAAGGTCAGACAAGGGACAGGCCCCCTACCAACCGAAACTCAAAAAACAGCAAAGCGGAAAAAGCTAAGCACAAACCTTGGCATAGGGTGCAGCCAAAAGAAACCAACAGACCGACAACAAAAGGGACAAACCCCCTAAAAGGCAAAACAAGCGAATTACAAAAAAATAGAATCAGATAAACCCCAAGACTGGTGGAGCCACCTATTAGTAGGAGAAGGCACCACACCAGATAAGGAATTAAGACGCATACAAACATCTTTAACAATGGAACGAACAACCACGGAAACAGGTTTAGGTAACTCGCCATGCATCATAGCATTCCGCTCGCGCCAAATAGCATAGACAGCAGCCGCAAGCATAATACGCACCACCCACTCACGAAGATGCCGACCGCGGAAATGACAAGATTAAAGAATAGTAGCCTCCTAGCTCCTAGCACAAAGAGATAATCTGCACTTCCTTAAAAGAGCAAACCAAACCTCACAAGAATAAGAACAATCAAAAAAGAGATAAGGGACATCCTCACAACTCCCTCCACAAAACACACAATGAATAGCCGGAATCAAGCCATAAACAAGAAGCTTATCCTGAGTAGAAAGAGCACCCCTAATGGCCAGCCAGAAGATGAAAGCATGTCTAGGAATTGATTTAGAATGCCAAACGGACCTAAACCAATCCACCGCTGGCTGCCGGCACCGAAGAGCCTCCCAAGCATTACGAATAGAGAAAGCCCCCCGAGAGTCCTCAACCCAACACAAAGTATCAGTTTGAGAGTTATTAGGCCTGAAGGAATCAGGGGTACCACTGATAATGTCCATCCAATTCCCGGTCAGGGAACGAGGCCAAGCCCAATCCCTCCCCTAAATAACATTCGCCACCCTAGCATGAAGACCAAAACCAGAATTTTCATAATTTCTCAAATGTTTTCATATAACAAATCAGTTTTCATACCATTCCCTTTGCTTTCTGATAAGCCAGATCAGACTATACTGCAAGCTTAGAGCATACTAACTTGGAGTATGAATTCAGAGTAAGAAAGCTTAAAATAAAATAAGAAATGTGGAAAAAGAAAGAAGAAAACTGCATCTTACATTCAGAGAGGAAAGATTGTACAGGCAATAGAGATTACTTTGGATATTTTCGAGATAATTTTCAAGATGCTTAACCAAAGAGGTGCCATACTCTTATATAGGGAGAGCATGCTTTTAAGATAATATCAAAGAAATGACCTGGCAATATCCATGATTACTAAAATCTAAAACCTAGAAAAGCTCGGTAAAAAGCAAACGCAATAAGTCAAATGACTTTTACAAAAGTAGAATAAAAGCAAACTACTTTAAAAAAGTAAAGTGATAATGAGAAATAAATATTCCCACCAAGATCACGTGTCCTTTTCACCTTGACATAAAGGTGGTGGGGTCGATCAGGACCTTATTTGAAGGGAATCAAAACTTTATTGGGATCTGGAATGTGCTCATCACCAAACACAAAATTCAAAGGATCCTGGCTGTATTCAGCCATGAGATTATAGTGGAGGGGTCCACTATACCATGATTGATTCCACTAGCTTTTCTCAGTGGAGTATTACTGAGTAGTGATTGAAAGGGAATCAAACGAGACTTGACTTCCTACATGGGCCAGGTCATCCTGCGCTTCAAAGAAATCTGCAATGGAGGATACATTGCTGGAGCACAAAATGTTGGGTCCACGGGGTACCCATGGTATCATGTCGCAAGTGGTAGGTGAGATATCACCATAGACACAGAGGCCATCTTCTTCTGCAAGTAGGGGAAAATTCTTGAACTTGCCATATTGTTCGAAAAGAACTATTGCTTTATATCTCTCAAGATCAGTATGAGAGAATAAATATCTTCTTCCAAAAGCTTCTGAAAATTTATCAGCTGTGACAGAAAAGAGGAAGAAAGGATCAGCTTCCTTAGGTTGATGAAGGAGGAACTGATGAACACCTTTCACATTGATCTTTGAATAGTATCCATCTTCATCGTGGGTCCACTCGGGTGGAGTAGAAACACAAGAAAGCCTGATATTGTCTTCATCAAGAGAAAGATTATTCTTAAGAATCACATCCATAATGAATCTACTATAGGTTTCTTACCTAAATCTAACTAAGGGGAATATTGGTTTGGTTGAGGCAAAACGCTGAAATTAGATGAGAGAGAATTATCAAACTCCTCTGTAGAATCTTGCAACTCTTTCGAGTTACATTCCAAAGTCTTAATAAGTTTTTTATACTTATTATGTCTAGTGAAATTTGTGCTAATAAGGTTTTGAACCTTATTGAGTCTATATATAACCCTGCAATAATCAGTCCTGCTGATTTTGGGTTTAACAGACTTTGTAATCTAAGACAAGAGGTATTGTCTTTGAGGGTTTTAACCATTAGTTATAATAAACCAAAGGTTTATTCCTCATAACTAGTCGATTCTTAACATAAAGAATGACTGTGGAATTCTTAGCAGAGAATTCTGCTGACTTAAGAACCATAGATTCAAAAGGTTGAATTATTGGGTTCAGAATTCTAAGACCCAAAACAGACAGAGAAGATTGATCCTTATCTTTATTAAGAGGAGAATCAGAATCTTCGTCTGGTTTCAAAGGCCAAGAAGAATTAATTAATTCTTCACTAGAAGTGTTAGCCTTATCAATATAGAAGACCTTAAGGTTGATAAGAATTAACAACCAGATCCTCATCAGGCATATTACCTTTATTACTAGGCTGATAGAGATCAACCATTGGCTGAGGAGATTCAACCATTTGTTTATCACAAGATTGAGGGTTAATTGTTCTCAATTCTCGTGTGTCGTTAGACTGGGAAAAACATTCTTATCTTTAGGCTGGAAAGATTTAGCCCTTTGACTATCTAATTGGGATGTTGAATTTCCAAATTTATCTGTAGTAGTGACTGGAGAGAGTTTTATGTCACTATCAGATATTTTATCAGCAGGATTTAATCCTTTGATATTTGTGCTAGAGGAGCTTTCCTCAATTTTGAGTTTGGCTAACCTCTTGTAGATCTCAGAAAGCAATACATTATTGCCAGAGTCTACATGACAAACAGGAATATCTAGCAAGGGCTTAGAATGAGCCAATTGCACAGAATTAGTAGCTTGAGCAATTAAGCTACCCTAGCTATTAGGAAGGGTATTACCTTTCCTAATGGGTTGATTAGCAGGTTGATTCTGCTGAGAGTATTTCTTAAACTGAACTGCTCTTGTTTCTCTAAGAGTTTAGGAGGTTGAATTGTTGAAGTATTAACAGTACCTTCCATAAACTTAAGAGAGGATCTATACTGTATTAATTCAATATTATGGTGTTCTAATTCAACATATGCTCTATTATTTTCTACAAAATATCTTCTGATAAATTCAAAGAAATTTATCCAAGAATTGTTTTGCAGGAAGAAGTCATATTTCTTAGCAAGAAAAGACTTCTGTTTCTCAGAAAATTGAGTTAGGAACCATTCCTTAACTCTAGCATTTTCTGGTGCATTAAGCACTGTCTTAATGGATATAATTGTAATTCTATCCATTAGTTCTAAGAATACTAGAACCTATTCTTGTCTCCTATGTTTAGGGCTAGGAGGCAGACTGTCACCGTAGCAACGAGCTTGTAATAGGCATAAAAGATTATGTCTATGTGAATCTAAATTCTGCACACAAGGATGTTTCACAGAATTTTTGAAGCATGATAAACAAAACAGAGCTAAACCTATCATGCTTATCTTCATTTGCTAATCTATTTTCTGAATTTAGAAAATCGATTTATCTTCCTAATTCCTCGCGAAAGATCGGAAGATCATTGAAGTCAAGTTGAGACAACTTGTCAATAACACTATTAACAAGATCCCTACTCATCTTCTTTTAGAAAGAAAATCATTTCTAAACTTTCTGATAGAATTAAAGTGATTAATCCTATCTTCCTAATAGGTGACTTGTCGCGCAAGACAAATAGTCTTGATTGATAGCACCATTATCGAACTTTGTGCCAATTTCCTTAGCATTTTTTTTGGATAATGTAAGTGTATTAACCAAAGAGATAAAACAAAAGCAAAGGGGCGTACCCCAGCGAGAAGATCACAAGGTCAGACAAGGGACAAACCCCTACCAACCAAAACTCAAAATACAGCAAACCAACAAAAGCTAAACACACACCCTGTCACAGGATACAGCCAAAAGTAATCCACCAGAACAACAGCAAAAGGAGCAAGCCCCCCTTTTTTTTTGGATAATGTAAGTATATTAACCAAAGAGACAAAACAAAAGCAAAGGGGCATACCCCAGCGAGAAGATCACAAGGTCAGACAAGGGACAGGCTCCCTACCAACCGAAACTCAAAAAACAGCAAAGCAATAAAAGCTAAACACAAACCCTGTCATAGGGTGCATGATATGAACCTCGTCGATTGTATCAAGATTGATGCCAATATTGGTTCTAACCTCTGGTTCGGATGGAAACCGCGACCCAGCACCTATATCCAGATGTGAACCTTGGTATAAAGGAGGACGCCACAATCAAGGATGAGATACTCGATTGATAAGTCAAGGAGGAACGCCACAGAGAATTCTGATAAGTTCCAGTTAGTTCTCAAAGAACAAAGAGAAAACTCTCTCAAATTTCATTCAAAATCAAATTATCCCCTCTTACATCCAACAATATCCTTATATAATGAAACCCTAAAACAAAGGAAAGAAAACAAGATAGCCATTAAGGCCTTACAAATAGAAAACTAGAATGAACATAATTGCCTTACAAATGGACCAAAACTAAAACAAACTATTAAATCAAGCCCAAACCGAAATTATGCCAAGCTTTCTCTTATTCAGCCCACTCAATTGCCTTGATGATGTTAATCAAGCCTTGGTCTTCATGTGGGTTCATCTTGGGCTTTAATAATTCAGAATCAGCCCAAGTATCTTGACTTAGGCCATTGAGTGCTTCTTTGAATCTCTTAGCCCTTGCTCTTGTTATAGGCCCAATCGGAACATGCAATGGATCCCTTGGTGCAGCTCCCTTATTCTCATCAGTGCAGCTAAAAGAAACCATCAAACCGACAGCAAAAGGGACAAACCCCCTAAACGGCAAAACAAACGAATTACAAAAAAATAGAATCAGATAAACCCCAAGACTGGTGGAGCCACCTATTAGTAGGAGAAAGCACCACACCAGATAAGGAATTAAGACGCATACAAACATCTTTAACAATGGAACGAACAACCACGGAAACAGGTTTAGGTAACTCGCCATGCATCCTAGCATTCCGCTCGCGCCAAATAGCATAGACAGCAGCCGTAAGCATAATACGCACCACCCACCCACGAAGATGCCGACCGCGGAAATGGCAAGACCAAAGAATAGTAGCCTCCCAGCTCCGAACACGAAGAGATAATCTGCACTTCCTTAAAAGAGCAAACCAAACCTCACAAGAATAAGAACAATCAAAAAAGAGATAAGGGACATCCTCACAACTCCCTCCACAAAACACACAATGAATAGCCGGAATCAAGCCATAAACAAGAAGCTTATCCTGAGTAGAAAGAGCACCCCTAATGGCCAGCCAGAAGATGAAAGCATGTCTAGGAATTGATTTAGAATGCCAAACGGACCTAAACCAATCCACCGCTGGCTGCCGGCACCGAAGAGCCTCCCAAGCATTACGAATAGAGAAAGCCCCCCGAGAGTCCTCAACCCAACACAAAGTATCAGCGTGAGAGTTATTAGGCCTGAAGGAATCAGGGGTACCACTGATAATGTCCATCCAATTCCGGGTCAGGGAACGAGGCCAAGCCCAATCCCTCCCCTGAATAACATCCGCCACCCTAGCATGAAGACCAAAACCAGAATCATAAATAATCCGACGCCCAAACACCTCCACCAAAGGACCCAGCGATGCCAATAATCAAACCAAAGGGAAATATCCTTCCCATTACCCACCCGAAACTGCATCAACCGCCGCACAAGACACCGAAGTCCTAGAATTTTCCTCCAACTCCACGAGCAATCCCCAGGGCACCTAACCTCCCACACATTCTTTCCCTTAAGCCCCCTAAAAGGAAAAACAAGCGAATTACAAAAAAATAGAATCAAATAAACCCAAGACTAATGGAACCACCTATTAGTAGGAGAAGGCTTACATTATCCAAAAAAAAGTAGGAGAAGGCACCACACCAGATAAGGAATTAAGATGCATACAAATATCTCTAACAATGGATCGAACAACCACGATAACAGATTTAGGTAACTCGCCATGCATACTAGCATTCCGCTCAAGCCAAATAGCATAGACAACAGCCGCAAGCATAATACGCACCACCCACCCACGAAGCTACCGACCGCGGAAATGGCAAGACTAAAGAATAGTAGCCTTCCAGCTCCGAGCACGCAAAGGTAATCCGCACTTCCTTAAAAGAGCAAACCAAACCTCGCAAGAATAGGAACAATTAAAAAAGAGATAAGGGACATCCTCACAATTCCCTTCACAAAACACACAACGAATAGCCGGAATCAAGCCATAGACAAGAAGCTTATCCTGAGTAGAAAGAGCACCCCTAATAGCCAATCAGAAGGTAAAAGCATGCCTAAGAATAGCTTTAGAATGCCAAACAGACCTAAACCAATCCACTGCTAGCTGACGGGACCGAAGAGACTCCCAAGCATTACGAATAGAAAAAGCCCCACGAGAGTCCTCAACCCAACACAAAGTATCAGCTTAAGAGTTATTAGGCCTCAAGTAATTAGGGATACTACTAATAATGTCCATCCAATTCCCAGTCGAGGAACGAGGCCAAGCCCAATCCCTTCCCTGAATAACATCTGCCACCCTAGCATGAGGACCAAGACCAGAATCATAAATAATCCGCCGCCCAAACACCTCCACTAAAGGACCCAAAGGATGCCAATAATCAAACCAAAGGGAAATATCCTCCCCATTACCCACCCGAAACTGTATCAATCTCCGCACATGACTCCGAAGGCCCAGAACTTTCCTCCAACTCCACGAGCAATCTCCAGGGCACTTCACCTCCCACACATTCCTTCCCCTAAGCAGAGTAGACCTAACCCACGTAACTCAAATAGAAGATCTCAAACTTCTACAAACAGCCCACAAATTCTTAATTATGGCAGCTTTATTCCAAACCTCAACACTCTTAATACCCAGTCCACCCTCTTCCTTTGGTAAACACATTGAGGACCAAGCAACCTTAGCCCCACCTTTACCTAAATCTGAACCCCTCCAGAGAAAACTACGTAAAGTAGCTTCAACTTTTATTACCACCGACTTAGGCAGGATAAAAATGGAGGACCAATACACCTGGATAGAGAACAACACAGATTGAATAAGTTGAAGCCTCCCTGCAAAAGAAAGAACCCTACTGGTCCAACTCTTAACCCTCGCCACAATTCTATCAATAAGAACCCTACAATCTACTGCCATAAGCTTAGTAGAAATTAGAGGGACCCCAAGATATCTGATAGGTAACACCCCTTCTTGGAAACCCAGGATCTCAAGCAACTCTTGCTTAATCTCAAAGGACACACTAGCCACAAAAAGATTACTCTTATCAAGATTAGGGACCAATCCAAAAAGAGCTTGGAACTGACTAAGAACACCATTAACTGCAGTAACTGACTCCCTCTCTGCCCTACAGAAAACCATAAGATTATCCGCAAAGCATAAATGAGAAATACCAATCTTTTCGCACTGACAGTGGTAAGCAAATTGACCTTCCTGTTCCATAATTCGCATCAGCCCCGAAAAGACCTCCATAGCCAGCACAAATAAATAAGGTGACATAGGATCCCCCTAGCTCAAACCTCGGCCACTATTAAAGAAGCCATTCAGTTCGCCATTGATAGAAATTGAGAAACGAGGAGTAGAAATACTCAGAAATCTAAGCTATCATCTACTCTGGGAACCCTAAAATCTGTAAGACAGCCAGCAAGAAATCCCACCACACAGAATCATAGGCTTTCATTAAATTTACCTTCAGCGCACACCTAAGATAACCCCCAATACGATGATAGTTCCTCAATAATTCCTACGATAGTAAAATATTGTCACTAATCTGCCTACCAGCAACAAAGGCCGACTGAGAAGGACTAACAACATCAGGCAACACCTTCTGAACTCGATTTGCAATAATTTTGGCAATGCATTTGTAGATAGTGTTATAACACGAAATGAGCCTAAAATCCCCAACCTTAGAAGGATTGGGAACCTTAGGAATAAGAGCAACCACAGTAGCATTCACTTGCTTGAGCAATCTCCCAGAACTGAAAAATTAACGAATAGCACGAAGAAAATCATCACCAACAACAGACCAGACTTTCTTGAAGAAAGTAGCATTATACCCATCCGAACCAGGAGCTTTGTTATCTTTCAGAGAGAACAAAACCGCCTTAATTTCATCATTATTGGACCTCTCTACCCAAGGTAGCACTCTAATCACCAGAAATACTCTTAGGGAGAGCCCGCCTCACTAAATCAAGGTCAATCCTAGGGCATCCTGCAGGCTGACTATGAAGTGTCTCAAAGAAGTTCAGCACCATAGACTTAACTTTACTAGGCTCCTCCACACGATTACCCTGCTCATCAATAAGAGATAAAACCTTACTCCTACTAACTCTTTGTCTCATTGACCGAAAAAAGAACCTAGAATTTCTATCTCCCAAATTTATCCACTGAACCCGAGACTTTTGTCTAAAAAAACTCTCCTAATCTCTGCTCAGAAATCAAAAAACTTAAAAATGCACCCGTCGCCGAGGGAGATCCACAATCTTAACAATCATAGAAGAGTGATTAGAAACACTGGAAGGAAGAAAATGCGCATCTGAACCTCGAAAGGAAATATCCCAATTCAAATTGACCAAAGCTCGATCTAACTTTCGCAGAATAGGATCAACCGTACGATGATTAGACCATGTATAGAAGCACCCATTAAATGACAGATCATCCAACCCAGACTCTGCTAAACAATTAGAAAAGTCGTCTTTCCAATGTGGCCAATAATTGGATCCTCCAACACTCTCAACCGAAGACTTAATAGCATTAAAGTCACCCATCACAATCCAAGCACTATTCTCCCATTCCACTCCGCGCGCCACTAAATCAACCCCCAACGCCTCCCTACGAACATTACAATTATCACCGTACACAATCGAAATCATACACTCCAAAGTAGAATCAACAGAAGAAACTCTACAGTGGATAACTTGTTCAGAAGATCCGATAACCAAAACAGTAATATCAAACGGATTCCAACAAACCTAAATCCTCCCCAAAGAGGAAAAATTATAATTGCACTCCACCTTCCAAGACCGATCAATGGTCTTAAGAATAACATCTTTATTTTTCTCCAGAACTTTCGTTTCCACTAACCACACAAAGACAATTTCTCATTTTTAATCAAACTGCGAACCTCTCTTTGCTTCAAAGGGTCATTAAGACCCCTAATATTCCAGCACCCAAAATCATAATAAATATACAAAGATAAGAAGAAACCCCCAAAAATCTATCTCCACTTACTCCCCTTAGGGGAGGAATGCTTTTTATTCTTCTTACCCCTACTACTAGAACCTTTCTTCTTCTTTTTCTTTTCCAGAGAATCCTTAACTTTTGAAGCCAAAACATTACGAGGATGACTAGAATCACTACCATCCTCACCATGACCAGCCTCATCATTATCACAAAGAGCATCCCTGTCATCAACATAAACATTAGCCCCATCCTTACAAAGAACAGCCCCTGGGCATCACAAATAGTGTCCAAAATTGCTAAAGGAGTACACTCTTCTATTACTTCCAAATTCAGAGTATGGTCATTGCCCTCCATTGGCACTAAAATAAGATGATTATCAATATTTTCCAGAAGCGGAACACTAGCACTGTTCTCCATACTAGATAATTCTCCACCCTTGTTCTTTTTTTTAACCTCAACCCAAACCGATCGTTTAGGCCCCAACGAGTCTTCTTGCCTCTTCTTCATATCATGAATATCAATCCCTCCATTTTCTGTAACCATATTCACATTGTCACCCAAATCTTGAACACTTTGTTTACATATACCCGACGCCACTCATAAACAGCATATATAGTTTTCCACTCCTCATTTGCACATTGAATATCAAACTCATTAATGACATCCTTTGAAGCATCAACCTCAACACACACACGAGCAAAGCTAAGACATTTCCTAGCTAATGTAATGTGATCGACATGCAATGGAATGCCCAAAGCACTAACTACAAAACTCAGGCCCTTAGAAGTCCAATATTTCTGATAAGCTAGATCAGACTATGCTGCAAGCTTAGAGCACACTGACACTGAGTATGAAAGTCAGAGTAAGAAAGCTTAAAAATAAAATAAGAAATGCGGAAAATAATTTAAGATAAGAAAAAGAAAGAAGAAAACTGTATCTTACATTCAGAGAGAAAAGATTACAAGAGAGGAAAGATTGTATAGGCAATAGAGATTCCTTTGGATATTTTCGAGATACTTAACCAGAGAGGTGTCTTACACTTATATAGGGAGAGCATACTCTCAAGATAAGATCAAAGGAAATTTCCAGACAATTTCCATGATTGCTAAACGCCAAACAACTTCAAAAAAGTAGCTTACAAGATGACTACTATTTTAATAAAGCAAATAAAACAAACTACTTTACATAAAGCAAAAGTAAAGTAAAGGTGATGATGATGGAAAGATGCCCACTAAGGTCATGAGTCCTTGTCGCCTTGACATAAAGGTGGTGGAGTCGATCAGGACCTTATCAGGAGGGAATCAAACTTTGTAAGGATCTGGATTGTGCTCATCATCGTACACGTCATCCATAGGATCCTGGCTGTATCCAGCCTCACATGGGTGAAAACTTCAAAAGGACATTCCTTCAGAGTCTTCGTCTTCATCCACTTGTGTAGGTTGAGACACACAGCTGGCCAACTTACTTTTAATTGTTGCTGGTGAAGTCCCTTCCTTCAGTAATGCTCTAGCAAGAGACAAAATTCTTTTGATGAAGAGGAGGTAGAGATAACCTCCTTACCTTTAGCCTTTTCATTAAGGTGTTTCAGAAGTCTCTTTGGTGGAAAGAGAGTAATTAAGTTGAAGGTTCTAGCATAGAATTCTTCAACAGGATATTTCTGCCACCATCGAGTATAGAAGACCCGCAGAAAAGCTGGAGTAATACCTTTCTCTACTTCAAGACTGAATAGAGCTTCATTGAACTGATACTCTCATTTTAATATCTATGGAACTTTTTTTTTTTTGGATAATGTAAGTATATTAGCCAAAGAGATAAAACAAAAGCAAAGGGGCATACCCCAGTGAGAAGATCACAAGGTCAGACAACGGACAGGCCCCCTACCAACCGAAAGTCAAAAAATAGCAAAGCAATAAAAGCTAAACACAAACCCTGTCATAGGGTACAGCCAAAAGAACCCACCAAACCCCATAAAAGGCATAACAAGCGAATTACAAAAAAATAGAATCAGATAAACCCCAAGACTGGTGGAACCACCTATTAGTAGGAGAAGGCATCACACCAGATAAGGAATTAAGCCGCATACAAACATCTCTGACAATGGAACGAACAACCATGGTAACAGGTTTAGGTAACTCGCCATGCATCCTAGCATTCCGCTCACGCCAAATAACATAGACAGCAGCCGCAAGCATAATACGCACCACCCACCCACGAAGTTGCCGACCGCGGAAGTGGCAAGACCAAATAATAGTATCCTCCCAGCTCCGAGCACGCAGAGGTAATCTGCACTTCCTTAAAAGAGCAAACCAAACCTCGCAAGAATAAGAACAATCAAAAAAGAGATGAGGGACATCCTCACAACTCCCTCCACAAAACACACAACGAATAGCCGGAATCAAGCCATAAACAAGAAGCTTATCCTGAGTAGAAAGAGCACCCCTAATGGCCAACCAGAAGATGAAAGCATGTCTAGGAATTGATTTAGAATGCCAAACGGACCTAAACCAATCCACCGCTGGCTGCCGGGACCGAAGAGCCTCCCAAGCATTACGAATAGAGAAAGCCCCCCGAGAGTCCTCAATCCAACACAAAGTATCAGCTTGAGAGTTATTAGGCCTGAAGGAAGCAGGGATACCACTGATAATGTCCATCCAATTCCCGGTCAGGGAACGAGGCCAAGCCCAATCCCTCCCCCGAACAACATCCGCCACCCTAGCATGAAGACCAAAACCAGAATCATAAATAATCCGTCGCCCAAATACCTCCACCAAAGGACCCAACGGATGCCAATAATCAAACCAAAGAGAAATATCCTCCCCATTACCCACCCGAAACTGCATTAACCGCCGCACAAGACACCGAAGGCCTAGAATTTTCCTCCAACTCCACGAGCAATCCCCAGGGCACCTAACCTCCCACACATTCTTTCCCTTAAGCAGAGTAGATCTAACCCACGAGACCCAGACAGAAGACCTCAAATTGCTACAGACAGCCCACAAATGCTTACTTATGGCAGCTTTATTCCAACACTCAACGCTCTTAATACCGAGACCACCCTCTTCCTTTGGTAAACACACCGAAGACCATGCAACCTTTGCCCCACCTTTACCTAAATCTGAACCCTTCCAAAGAAAACTACGCAAAGTAGTTTCAACCTTAATCACCACTGACTTAGGCAAGATAAAAATGGAGGACCAATACACCTGAATAGAGAACAATACAGATTGAATGAGCTGAAGCCTCCCTGCAAAAGAAAGAACCCTACTAGTCCAACTCTTAACTCTCGCTACAATCCTGTCGACAAGAACCCTACAATCCACTGCCGTAAGCTTAGTAGAAATCAGAGGAACCCCAAGATATCTGACAGGTAATACCCCTTCCTGAAAACCAAGAATCCCAAGTAACTCTTGCTTAGTCTCAGAAGACACACCAGCCACAAAAAGATTGCTCTTGCTAGGATTAGGAATCAACCCAGAAAGAGCTTGGAACTGACCAAGGACAACATTAACCGCAGCAACTGACTCCCTCTCTGCCCTACAGAAAACCATAAGATCATCCGCAAAGCATAAATGCGAAATACCAATCTTCCCACACCGCTAATGGTACGCAAACTGACTCTCCTGCTCCATAATACGCATCAACCCCGAGAAGACCTCCATAGCCAGCACAAATAAATAAGGGGACATAGGATCCCCCTGCCTCAAACCTCGGCTACTAGTAAAGAAACCATTCAACTCGCCATTGATAGAAATAGAGAAACGGGGAGTGGAAATGCACTCAGAAATCCAAGCTATCATCTACTCTGGGAAGCCTAAAATCTGTAAAATAGCCATTAAGAAATCCCACCGCACAGAATCATAGGCTTTCATTAAATCTACCTTCAGCGCACACCTAGGATGACCCCCATCACGATGATAGTTCTTTAACAATTCCTGCGACAGTAATATATTATCACTAATCCTCCTACCAGCAACGAAGGCCGACTGAAAAGGACTAACAACATCAGGCAGCACCATCTGAACACGATTCGCAATAATTTTGGCAATGCATTTGTAGATAGTGTTACAACACGAAATAGGCCTAAAATCCCCAACCGTAGAAGGATTAGGAACCTTAGGAATAAGAGCAACCACAGTAGCATTCACTTGCTTGAGCAATCTCCCGGAGCTAAAAAATGAACGAATAGCACGAAGAAAATCATCACCAACAATAGACCAAGCTTTCTTGAAGAAAGTAGCATTATACCCATCCGGACCAGGAGCTTTATTATCTTTTAAAGAGAACAAAACTGCCTTAATTTCAACATCACTAACCTCTCTACCCAAGGTAGCACACTGATCACTAGAAATACGCTTCGGGAGAGCCCGCCTCACTAAATCAAGGTCAATCCTAGGGCATCCAGCAGGCTGTCTCAGGAGTGTCTCAAAAAAGTTCACCACCGTTGATTTAACTTCACTAGGTTCCTCCACACGATTACCATGCTCATCGGTAAGAGATAATACCTTACTCCTACTACATCTTTGTCTCATGGATCGAAAAAAGAACTTAGAATTCCTATCTCCCAAATTAATCCACTGAACTCGGGACTTTTGTCTCAAAAAACTCTCCTCATCTCTACTCAAGTCACCATAAAGTTTCACCAACCGAGACTCCTCCTCATGTAAAGAAGCGTTCGTAGGCTGCCTCTGAATATCCCATTGCACAGACTCCAAATCATGTTTAGCTTGCTGCACCCTAGAAGACAAGTCAGAATAACACTCCCTATTAAGTTTCTTAAGCTCTACTTTCAATCTTTTTAGCTTCTTACATAGCTGAAACATAGGAGACCCATCCACCCTGTCCGCCCAAACCCGATCCACCAAGGATAAAAATTCTGGATGATCCGCCCAGAAATCAAAAAACTTAAAAGGTACCCGTCGCCGAGGGAGGTCCACAATCTTAACAATCATAGGAGAGTGATCAGAAACACTAGAAGGAAGAAAATGCGCCTCTGAACCTCGAAAGGAAATATCCCAATTCAAGTTGACCAAAGCTCGATCTAACTTTCGAAGAATAGGATCAACCGTACGATGATTAGACCAAGTATAGAAGCACCCATTAAATCGCATATCATCCAACCCAGACTCAGCTAAACAATTAGAAAAGTCATCTTTCCAATGAGGCCAAGAATTGGTGCCTCCAACACTCTCAACCGAAGACTTAATAGCATTAAAGTCACCCATCACAATCCAAGCACTATTCTCCCATTCCACTCCGCGCGCCACTAAATCAGCCCACAACGCCTCTCTACGAACATTACAATTATCACCGTACACAATTGAAATCATACACTCCCAAGTAGAATCAACAGAAGAAACTCTACAATGGATAACTTGTTCAGAAGATCCGACAACCAAAACAGTAACATCGAACGGATTCCAACAAACCCAAATCCTCCCCAAAGAGGAAAAATTATAATTGCACTCCACCTTCCAAGACCGATCAATGGTCTTAAGAATAACATTTTTATTTTTCTCCAGAACTTTCGTTTCCACTAAACCACACAAAGACAATTTCTCATCTTTTATCAAATTGCGAACCTCTCTTTGCTTCAAAGGGTCATTAAGACCCCTAATATTCCAGCACCCAAAAATCATAATAAATATACAAAGATAAGAAGAAACCCCTACAAATCTATCTCCACTTACCCCCCCTTAGGGGAGGAGTGCTTCTTATTCTTCTTACCCTTACTACTGGAACCTTTCTTCTTCTTTTTCTTTTCCAGAGAATCCTTAACTTTTGAAGCCAAAGCATTACGAGGAGGGCTAGAATCACTACCATCCTCACCATGACCAGCCTCATCATTACCACAAATAGCACCCCCATCATCACAAAGAGCATCCTTGTCATCAACATAACCATTAGCCCCATCCTTACAAAGAACAGCCCCTACATCACAAACAGTGTCCAAAATTGCTAAAGGAGTGCCCTCTTTCATTACTTCCAAATTCAGAGTATGGTCATTGCCCTCCATTGGTACTAAATTAAGATGATTATCAACATTTTCCACAAGCGGAATACTAGCACTATTCCCCATAGTAGATAATTCTCCACCCTTGTTCTTTTTTTTAACCTCAACCCAAACCGGTCGTTTAGGCCCCAACGAGTCTTCGTGCCTCTTCTTCATATCATGAACATCAACCCCTCCATTTCCGGTAACCATATTCACATTTTCACCCAAATCTTGAACGCTTTGTTTACATATACCCGGCGCATGCCCAAACACCTTACAAATATTACACCTAGAAGGAAGCCACTCATAAACAGCATAGATAGTTTTCCACTCCCCATTAGCACATTGAATATCAAACTCATTAATGACATCATTCGAAGCATCAATCTCAACACACACACGAGCATAGCTAAGACGTTTCCTAGCTAATGTAATGTGATCGGCATGCAATGGAATGCCCAAAGCACTAACTACAAAACTCAGGCCCTTAGAAGTCCAATATTCAAACGGAAGATTGTAAAGTTTAACCCATACAGGAATATTGCGTAACTCATCTTTAGACAATGATAAACTAGGCTGCCACCGTTTAAGAACAAGCAATTTATTCACTATATGCCATGGACCTTTTTCAAGAACTTCACAAGCATGGTCAAGACTATCAAACTTGAAAATAAAGAACCCTTGTTCTGAAGATAAAACTTCTTTAAGGCCAAACCTACCCCAAATTTTATGAACTACTGAATTCACTACGGGGAAAGGAATTCTCTTATCCACAAAGTACCCTATCAAGGAAGTTCTCCATTCTTCACTTCCCTCAATAGCTACCTCAACCGGAGGACTAACTTTAATTCTTCCATTTTCTTCAGTTGGTTTAAAATATTGTAAGGATTCAAAGGTAGAAGATCGTACCTCACAAGCAATAGGAGAAGAATTCTGGACAGCCTTCGCATAAGATGGTTTCAGCCCTTGATCATGCATGGAAGGTGTTGAAAATGGTCCAAGATCAGCCCCTCCTTGTCCAAAGTTACCAAGACCCGAAATTGAACCCAAAGCACTCGATTTCGGCCCAATTACGCCCACATCAGACCCAAAATGCAAGTTACCAAGCTTTTCCTTTCTATGATCATCTCTTGCAAGCCCAACTCCACCATAATTCGAAGGTGATTTAATAACATTAATCCTTGGCCCATCTAATTTTGTGGAATCAGTCCCATTAGCTCCAATACCCGAAATTGAGCCCAAAGCACCAAAGTTTGACTCTATTACCCCCATTCCTTGCTGACTAGTATTATTTAGTGAAGGAAAGTCATCACCAACCACCTTCCTTTGACAATTTTGGCTATTAAGGTCAATACTAGCCACCTTATTTTGAAAAACTTATCCATGAGAATCATTCATCATTTGAATTAATTGCCCATTGCACATGATCTCATTCAACAAGTCTTCACTCTTTTCATCAATGTCAACCATAGCTTTCTTCTTGTCCAATCCCGAAATTGTTGAGAGACAACCAGCCTTCACATGGTTTTCACCCAAAACCAGATTTCTACCTTCACCCAAAACCAGATTTTCATCTTCTTCATCATGCAACACCCCATGAAGAACATCATCATGCTTGGATTCAATCCCATTTACACAACCAACAGCTCCATGCCTATCATGTGTTGTTTTATTTGATTGCAATCCCGAAACAGTAGCAAAACAACCATCCTTTGAGCAATTCTCACCCAAATTCGGACTTCTTCCTTCTACAGCACCAATACCATGAGGCAAATTCGAAGGAACAAGTTTTGTAGACACGCAACACCCGGAAACATCCTTAATATCACCATCTATCAGCCCCAAAATAGAATGAGTTGTTGAAGACAAGTTGGATCCCGAATTTGCCTCCTTACGTTGAATCTCCATATTCTGATCAAAACCGTGATCCTTCTTGTTTTCAAGCAGTCCCGAGGCATATATTCCATTTGAGATCAGAGAAGAAACATGGTCTCCATCCTTCTTCACACCACCAGCAGTAGAAATTCGGGTTTGATCTACCAAAACCCTACCTTTCTTCATTCCAATGGACATTAAAGAAGAAACATGGTATTCACCCTTCTTCACACCACCAGCAGCTAATGAATCACCAACCATGACACCAACCAACACACCAAGAAGAAGATAGCAGTCACAAACCAACAATAAGAAAAAAAACACAACACAAACTCACAACAAACAAAGCACCATGGGAATGAACCAGCAAACTTAAATCTAAAGAAGAAAGAAAATTGAGTTTGTAATCATCAAAAGAAATCAATAATGATCACAAAGAGAGAATAGAAAAAAATCAAGAAGAACACTCAAAAATATTCTAGAGAGAAGGCAGAGCATTTTCTCTCTCTAAACTCTGACTCTCCTGCTCCATAATCATATCTATGGAACTTGATAAAGTGCCAAGAAATAAATAAAGGAGAGTTCTATAGGAACTTTCTTCTGGTTATGCTGGACATATTCTAGAAGAGTATCACCAACTATTCCATAATTTAATAACCACTGCTGAAACCAGCAAGGGATATGAACCCTACTGAAATGTTTAGTAGTAATGGAAAGCTTGATGAACCAACTATGACCATATTTTCTGTTCTACTTCATTCTAGGCCCAAACATAGTCAAAGAAACAATAAGAGCTAGGATTGATTAGTAACTTTGAACTTCTGCTTGCTGAAAAGATTATCACCCCAATCCTGATGAGAAAATACATCAAGGATGATTAGCTTGGAGTAACTAATTGATTTGTTACTCTTGTAGTAATGGGTCATTCTAGCACAACCTGTTTCCATCAGAATAGTCTCAAACCATCTTCTCGATTTCTGAGAATTAATGGAAGGAGATAGATGGTCTCGCAAATAGATCTAAGCAATTAATTCTAGGTCTAATCCCCAGTGCTTAGCTTCAATGAAAGAGGCAAGCGTCCTAGTTGTACGCTTGTACCCATCGTCCATCCTCTTAGGATAAGAGGATGATGAATCTGCAGTAACTCTTTTAGTGCTACTTGGAAGAGCAGCTTCCTGAGTTCTCTTTGGAGCCTTGCAAAAACTCATGGGTTAGAAAATCAGGCAAGGAGTTATTCTCGCCTTTGATAAACTCAATGTCAAAATAAAAAATAGAAAGAATTGCTTGCCACCTAGCAAAAATCTGTTTAGAAGCTGGTTTTTCACATTCCTTTTCAAAATTTCTTTAGTAGATTTGCAATCTACCATAATCAAAAACTTTTGATTTAGTAAATCGCTTTGAAACTTTGAAACAGCTAAAAGGATTGCAAGAATCTCTTTTTTTTTTATAGTTGAATAATTCTGTTGCACTGGTTTCCACACCCCAGACGTGAATCTAACAAGAGAAATTTTCCCAGCTAGATCCTGTTTAAGGATACCCCCATAACCGTATTCAGATGCATCAGTATCAACTATTTTGAAGGCATCTGGATGAGCGATGGCTAGGCATGGTAATTAACAGGCATCTGTCCAAGATCCAGGACTTTTCTTAAGCCTTGCGAATAAAGGCTTAGCGTCTTTTGCCAGGTCTTTGTAGAAGTCTGCTAAATAATTCAGACTTCCCAGAAATCTCTGCAGTTGTTGTTTATCTGTGATTTCATCATGAAACTTATCTGCAAAGACAATAGCCTTGTTAATTGGAGTAACTGAGCCATGGTAGATGTTATGACCTAGAAATCTCACGTTATCCTAAAACAACTTTATCTTTTTGGCAGATACGACCAATCCTGCCTGCTGAGCAACATTATGGAAGGTGTTGAGATGCTTCCAATGTTGATCCATACTCTTGGAAAATACCAAGACATCATCTATATAAACGATGATATAATCCCTATAAGGATTGAATATCTCGTTCATGATATGTTGGAACTCTGAAGGAGCATTCTTCAGACCAAAAGGCATCACGTTCCATTCATAATGCCCAAAAGGAACAGTAAAGGCAGTTTTATACTTGTCTGCTTCAGCAATCTGAATCTGCCAATACCCACTTTTCATATCAAATTTTGAGAAGATGCAGGCTTCATAAAGCCTGTTAAGGAGGTCTCTCTTATTCGGAATAGGATACCGAATCCGTTGCAGTGCTTCATTAAGAGGCTTGTAATTGATGACAAGCCGTGGAACTCCATGCTCAAGCTTTGCTGCATTTTCAACATAAAATGCTGGACAAGACCAGAGAGAGTGACTCTTGCGAATAAGAACCCTACAATCCACTGCCACAAGCTTAGTAGAAATCAGAGGGCCCCAACATATCTGATAGGTAACACCCCTTCTTAGAAACCCAGGATCTCAAGCAACTCTTGCTTAACCTCAGAGGACACACCAGCCACAAAAAGATTACTCTTACCAGGATTAGGGACCAATCCAAAAAGAGCTTGGAACTGACTAAGAACATCATTAACCGCAGTAACTGACTCTCTCTCTGCCCTACAGAAAACCATAAGATCATCCGCAAAGTATAAGTGAGAAATACCAATCTTTTCGCACTGACAGTGGTAAGCAAATTGACCTTCCTGTTCCATAATTCGCATCAGCCCTGAAAAGACCTCCATAGCCAGCACAAATAAATAAGGTGACATAGGATCCCCCTGCCTCAAACCTCGGCCACTATTAAAGAAGCCATTCAGTTCGCCATTGATAGAAATTGAGAAACGGGGAGTAGAAATACACTCAGAAATCCAAGCTATCATCTGCTTTAGGAACCCTAAAATCTGTAAGACAGCCAGCAAGAAATCCCATCGCACAGAATCATAGGCTTTCATTAAATTTACCTTCAGCGCACACCTAGGATGACCCCGAACACGATGATAGTTCCTCAATAATTCCTACGACAGTAAAATATTGTCACTAATCTGCCTAGCAGCAATAAAAGCCGACTGAGAAGGACTAACAACATCAGGCGACACCTTCTGAACTCAATTAGCAATAATTTTGGCAATGCATTTGTAGATAGTGTTACAACACGAAATGGGCCTAAAATCCCCAACCTTAGAAGGATTGAGAACCTTAGGAATAACAGCAACCACAGTAGCATTCACTTGCTTGAGCAATCCCCCAGAGCTAAAAAATTAACGAATAGCACGAAGAAAATCGTCACCAACAACAGACCAGGCTTTCTTGAAGAAAGTTGCCATACCCATTCGGACCAGGAGCTTTGTTATCTTTCAGAGAGAACAAAACCGCCTTAATTTCATCATTACTGGACCTCTCTACCCAAGGTAGCACTCTGATCACCAGAAATACTCTTAGGGAGAGCCCGCCTCACTAAATCAAGGTCAATCCTAGGGCATCCAGCAGGCTGACTAAAGAAGTGTCTCAAAGAAGTTCACCACCATAGACTTAACTTCACTAGGCTCCTCCATACGATTACCCTGCTCATCAATAAGAGATAAAACCAAACTCCTACTAACTCTTTGTCTCATCGACCAAAAAAACGAACATAGAATTTCTATCTCCCAAATTTATCCACTGAACCCGGGACTTCGTCTTTATCCACTTGTGTGGTTGAGACACACAGCTGGCCAACTTACTTTTAATTGTTGCTGGTGAAGTCCCTTCCTTAAGTAATGCTCTAGCAAGAGACAAAATTCTTCTTTTGATGAAGAGGAGGTGGAGATAAACTCCTTACCTTTAGCCTTCTCATTAAGGTGTTTCAGAAGTCTCTTTGGTGGAAAGAGAGTAATTAAGTTGAAGGTTCTAGCATAGAATACTTCAACAGGATATTTCTGCCACCATCGAGTATAGAAGACCCGCAGAAAAGCTAGAGTAATACCTTTCTCTGCTTCAAGACTGAATGGATCTTCATTGAGCTGATACTCCCATCTTAATATCCATGGAACTTGATAAAGTGCCAAGAAATAAATCAAGGAAAGTTCTATAGGAACTTTCTTCTGGTTATGCTGGACAAATTCTAAAAGAGTATCACCAACTATTCCATAATTTAATAACCACGGCTAAAACCAGCAAGGGATATGAACCCTACTGAAATGTTTAGTAGTAATGGAAAGCTTGATGAACCAGCTATGACCATAATTTATGTTCTGGTAATTCAGAACTTCATTCCAAGCCGAAACATAGTCAAAGAAACAATAAGAGCTAGGATTGACTCTAGTATCTTTGAACTTCTGCTTGCTGAAAAGATTATCACCCCAATCCTGATGAGAAAATACATCAAGGATGATTAGCTTGGAGTAACTAATTAATTTGTTACTCTTGTAGTAATGGGTGATTCTAGCACAGCCTGTTTCCATCAGAATAGTCTCAAACCATCTTCTCGATTTCTGAGAATTAATGGAAGGAGATAGATGGTCTCGCAAATAGATCTAAGCAATTAATTCTAGGTCTAATCCCCAGTGCTCAGCTTCAATGAAATAGGCAAGCGTCCTAGTTGTACGCTTGTACCCATCGTCCATCCTCTTAGGATTAGAGGATGATAAATCTGCATTAACTCTTTTAGTGCTGCTTGGAAGAGCAGCTTCCTAAGTTCTCTTTAGAGCCCTGCAAAAACTCATGGGTTAGAAAATCAGGCAAGGAGTTATTCTCGCCTTTGATAAACTCAATGTCAAAATCAAAAATAGAAAGAATTGCTTGCCACCTAGCAAAAATCTGTTTAGAAGCTGGTTTTTCACATTCCTTTTCAAAATTTCTTTAGCAGATTTGCAATCTACCCTAATCAAAAACTTTTGATTTAGTAAATCGCTTTGAAACTTTGAAACAGCTAAAAGGATTGCAAGAATCTCTTTGAAGGCATCTGGATGAGGGATGGCTAGGCATGGTAATTCCTTAGCCTTTGATTTGATCTTCTGGACGGCCTTAGTACAGGCATTTGTCCAAGATCCAAGACTTTTCTTAAGCCTTGCGAATAAAGGCTTAGCGTCTTTTGCCAGGTCTTTGTAGAAGTCTGCTAAATAATTCAGACTTCCCAGAAATCTCTGCAGTTGTTGTTTATCTGTGATTTCATCAGGAAACTTATCTGCAAAGACTATAGCCCTGTCAATTGGAGTAACTGAGCCATGGTAGATGTTATGACCCAGAAATCTCACATTATCCTAAAACAACTTTATCTTTTTGGCAGATACGACCAATCCTGCCTGCTGAACAACATTATGGAAGGTGTTGAGATGCTTCCAATGTTGATCCATACTCTTGGAAAATACCAAGACATCATCTATATAAACGATGATATAATCCCTATAAGGATTGAATATCTCGTTCATGATATGTTGGAAATCTGAAGGAGCATTCTTCAGACCAAAAGGCATCACGTTCCATTCATAATGCCCAAAAGGAACAGTAAAGGCAGTTTTATACTTGTCTGCTTCAGCAATCTGAATCTGCCAATACCCACTTTTCATATCAAATTTTGAGAAGATGCAGGCTTCATAAAGCCTGTTAAGGAGGTCTCTCTTATTCGGAATAGGATACCGAATTCATTGCAGTGCTTCATTAAGGGGCTTGTAATTGATGACAAGCCGTGGAACTCCATGTTCAAGCTCTGCTGCATTTTCAAAATCAAATGCTGGACAAGACCAGAGAGAGTGACTCTTGCGAATAATGCCTTTTCGCATGAGTTCTTTTACTTCTTTTTTGCAGATCTCAAGATGTCTGCTGTTCATCTGGATAGGTCTTGCTTTAGTAGAGACTCTTCTTTCATCAAAACCATTAACATACGGAAGGCATACCGTATGCTTCTTTCTAGACCAGAACGCATTAGGAACATCTAAACATACAGATTCCTCAAGTTGCTTCTGGAACTGTCTGACCTTTTCTTAGATAGCTGGTTTATTCAGCTGTTCGGAGGTAGACTTGTACTTTATCTCTTCTTTAAGAGACAGGAAGAATTTCTCCTTTCTAGAGATTTTCTCTCTGAGATTATGAATCTCTTTGTACTTTGGTTGTTGAGCAAAAGCGAACTTGATAGAACGTCCATCTATTTTGGACTCAATCCCTTCTGCTGTAACCATAAAAGGATAAATCATACTGAGGAAAGGCGTCCCCAGGATTACAAATTCCGATAATCCTTTAACTAATATGAATGGAGTTTCAAAGCATACTCCATCATTGCAGACTGCTGCTCTAGAGAGTTTATACTCTATCAGCATTCTTCCACCATTTGCTATATTCAGCATTTGAGTGTTCTTAGAAAAGTATTGTGAAGGAATAATACCCTCACTAATACAATTCAAGTCTGCACTTGAATCGATCAATGCTTCTCCTTCAAAGATAAAGGCTTTAGAGACAACAATGGTAACTTTAAAGTACCATTTCTGTACTATAACCTTTTATATACTATTGACTGTTGGAGGAGCTTCCTCTTCATTCAGCTGCGTATTCAGCTGTGAGGTTGAAGGTTTATTAACCTTTTCTTCTTCTAGCAAGTCTTTCATTGAATTAGCCTCAGACAATACTTGCGAGTGATGAGATTCACAGGCTTGTATTCGCTGATCATGATCTTGCTGCTGTTTCTTCAGCTCTTGTAATTCCTTTTTATAGGAATTCATTTCAGCTCTAAGTTCAGAGACAGTAGGTTGTCTACTAGCTGCCTTTTCATTCTGAACTCTTTGTAGAATATCTTGAAACGAGTAATACTGCTTAGGAATTTCAAGTTGCTTTTCTGATGGCCTCTTATCACTAGCCATAGCAAGTAATTTTTCCATAGCAGATCGTTTCTTTTCTGGATCATCAATAGCATCAATACAGTCTAAAATAAGATTGTTTTCTTTTCTCAGCATGTTGATGCTAAGTCCATTAATATTTAGGATGGACTTGTAATGATCACAGTTGCACTGTTCTTCTTCTTCTTCAGAGGAAGAAGATTCTGCGAATTCAGAATCTAAACTAGTATCTGAGATGTCATCGATATAATCAATTTCATCTTCCTCGTCTGAATCTGACAGAAGAAATTTCTTCATGTAGCGTTTCATCTTGTCGCTACAATCCAGAGCATTAATTTTATCTTTTGTTGTACAGCGATTACTGTAATGCCTGCTTTGCCACACCTATAGCAGATAGGTGTCTTTTTCTTATGCTTACCTGAATTCAGATAAGGCTTCTTTCGTCGTTGCTGGCGACGCTGGTCTCTCTTTTCATCAGATCGTTTAAAGAATTTCTTCCTTTTAAACGGTCTGTACTTCTTGCTTGAAGACCTGTGTTTGGGAGGCTTTGAAGAAGACTCATTGTTGCCATATTGCTCACAAAAGTCTCCCATGGTTTTCTTTGTGGAGCCTTTATCCATTTTGCGCTGCAGCTTCTGCTCAGTACATATGGCCAAACCTTCAGCGACTATTTCAGATGAAATATCACCATAGGTAAGCATATGCCATGGAATGGATCCACCATACTTGTTCTTAATTCTGGTTCTTACCCTTTCAGCAAATAAGGCGGGTAAACCAGCAAGAAATCTTTCTTTCCAAAAGTCCATGCTAGAATATTTTCGTTGAAAGACTTTGGAGAAGAAAACACTTTTATACCATCTGAAGTTTGATAGAGTTGGACACTTCAGATTTATCAGCTGCTCACTCATTCGGACCTGATAGACATCTAGATTACCCACAAAGTGTAGGCATATTGTGTATACCAAGGCATTAACCATATCTGGCTTTACCTTAGGATTGTCCATGTAATCAAGTTGAGAATGATCATATGTAGTAGCTGATTTGATGGCGTTCTTTTAATCAGTAGTAAGATGATCATCCCACCATCCTGTCAATTCTCCAGTAAATCCTGAAGTAATAAGTAAGCATATATGCTCTTTTGTGTTACCCTTAATTAAGGATGCTTGAGTATACATCATAATATGTTTGAGGGTTTGCATAATCTGATATTCAGACTGCCCATCAATATTCCATTCGACCAAGGATCTACCATCAAAGCTCATTCCATCGAAGATTCCAGGACCTTCTTCACTGAGTAGATCGACAGGTGTAGGTCGATGATGATAAGGCTTTATTGGGTACGTTGGTCTTGGTTTACCAAATGTAAGCTTATTAAGCTGGCCTGTATCATATGGCTGGGGAGATTCAGCCAGTTCACCTCTTAGTTGGGATTCAAATAGTCCCAATTCATCAGCATCAGCGCCAGATAAAGCATCAATATCTGTTAAGTCATTAATGTTCTTGCTAGAGGAGCCTTCATCAATCTTTAGCTTGGCAATCCTCTTATGGATCTCTTGGAGTAGATGGTCATTATCTATCCCCAATTTGCATCCCTTAAGATCTGGCGGAGGTTTGAACGGAGCTGGTTGCACAGTACTGGCTTTAGAAATTAAGCCATTGGGAACTCTGTGGAGGATATTCTATATCCTTGTAGCTTGTTTCCCAAGTGATTGTAAAAACAAGTTAGTATAATTTACTTGTTCTACAACACTAGATAGTGCACCCATAGAAACAGGTAAATCACCCTACTTTGTGCCTTCCTTATAAGGAACTGCACAAACTCCTTCTTTAATAACAATCGGTTGCTCGGGAGGATGAACCGTAGTAACCATGGTCTTAACTCTTGTCTTGAAAGTTTTAAATGAGCTTTCCATCATGTTGACCGAGGAGTCATACTGCTATGATGATTCAGCAGAGTCAGTAAGCTGCTGTAATTCAGCAGGTTCTTGCTGTTCTAATCCAGCACAGTCGAAATTCAAAGATATCTAAATTTTGGCTAAGTTTAAGGAAAGAGGAATACTTTCCATATAAAAGTAGCCTTTGTTTTTCAGAGAAGCAAGACAAAAACCATTCTTTGTAACGCTGATTCTCTGGTGCATTAAACACTCTTTTCATCTCAACTTTATCTATTCCAGGAGATACTGAAATAGTGTTGATGTGAGGAACATCTGCATCTTGAAACCCAGAAAGTGTAGGGCTTGGTGGACTAGTAGGTTCTGAAGCTCTAGAAGAGGCTGGAACCTCAACTTTGTAAGAAGGCCTACCAATATCAGATGCTGTTGTAATTCCTTCAAAAATTAAGGAACTTTGAGGCTAAGCAGGTATACTCGAAGTAGACTGTAACGCCTCTAATTTCTTGTAATTATGAAAAGTATTATTATTAATTATTATTAAGCATGCAACAGTTAAGTAGTATGTGATTTAAATTGGTAAATGTAAAATCTCATTTTTTAAAAAATTTATTTTTAATTTATTACTAAGGGCGTATTTGAAATATTTTTAAAACTTTGAAGAAATTGTGAGAACTTAAAGGATATATATTCTAAAGTTATCAATTAAAATTGTAAATTTGCTAAAAGTGAGGGACAAAACAAAAATTTTACATTTCTACATAATTGTCTTCGTCTTCTTCCTCGCGATCTAGACTCCATTTTTCTTTCATTTTCTCTATTTTTTCATCCAACTTTGACTTCAATTTCCGGCCACATCCAGCCTCTATTTCGGTCGATCTTGGTACCAATAGAAAGCTCTTGCGATATAGAATCTATTGATGCCAATTTTGAAGATTTTCGTGGCCGTTTGAGTCTCCGATTTGGTGGAGGAAGTGAGTGATTTTCTAAGTTCGAAAATCCTTCGATTTCGACGATTCTAGCCGTTTCCAACTTCGGCGACCGTTATAAACTTTGATGAGGGAGACGAGACGAACAAAACCCGACCATTTTTGGAGGTCGCCGGAAAATCGCCGCCGGCTGCCACTTACGGCGGAGGTAAGTTTCCGACCTCCTGAGCTCAGAATTTGGCTCCGAACACGTCTACGGACTCATTTTAAAGTGTAGGATATTATTTTGAGATTAATTTTATGATATGGTAGGCGTATAAAAATTAAATAATTATATTCTCGTGTAGATTTTATCGATCGGGAGAAGGAAGAGGAAAGATAAGGTTTTAGGAAAAATCCAGGTTCGGTGTACACTAGTTTTAATTTTTCCAGAATATTTCGGAATAGTCGAATTTTATTAATTTTGAATTATTTGAATTATATTGATTAGAATTTATGGTTTGAAATTGATTTTGGATTGATTTGAATTACGTATTTTTTGAAAAATAGTTTATATCCGAAATATTGATTGTGAATAATATTACGAATTAATTTTAATATGATATGATTTTATTATTAAGAGGTGAAATATCGTTGAAAGTGATTTGGAATATATTGTTTTGTAAAATGTATAAAAAAATATATATGATTTTGGGGCATTTTGATTTAATATTGATTTACGAAATATATTCTAATACGATTATGAATTGATTTGATGCAATTATTGGTTTCAGAAATATATTTGAATATGATTTTGTATATTTCTTTTTTTGGATAATGTAAGTATATTAACCAAAGAGACAAAACAAAAGCAAAGGGGCATACCCCAGCGAGAAGATCACAAGGTCAGACAAGGGACAGGCCCCCTACCAACCGAAACTCAAAAAACAGCAAAGCAATAAAAGCTAAGCACAAACCCTGTCATAGGGTGCAGCTAAAAGAAACCATCAAACCGACAGCAAAAGGGACAAACCCCCTAAAAGGCAAAACAAACGAATTACAAAAAAATAGAATCAGATAAACCCCAAGACTGGTGGAGCCACCTATTAGTAGGAGAAGGCACCACACCAGATAAGGAATTAAGACGCATACAAACATCTTTAACAATGGAACGACCAACCACGGAAACAGGTTTAGGTAACTCGCCATGCATCCTAGCATTCCGCTCGCGCCAAATAGCATAGATAGCAGCCGCAAGCATAATACGCATCACCCACCCACGAAGATGCCGACCGCGGAAATGGCAAGACCAAAGAATAGTAGCCTCCCAGCTCCGAGCACGAAGAGATAATCTGCACTTCCTTAAAAGAGTAAACCAAACCTCACAAGAATAAGAACAATCAAAAAAGAGATGAGGGACATCCTCACAACTCCCTCCACAAAACACACAATGAATAGCCGGAATCAAGCCATAAACAAGAAGCTTATCCTGAGTAGAAAGAGCACCCCTAATGGCCAGCCAGAAGATGAAAGTATGTCTAGGAATTGATTTAGAATGCCAAACGGACTTAAACCAATCCACCGCTGGCTGCCGGGACCGAAGAGCCTCCCAAGCATTACGAATAGAGAAAGCCCCCCGAGAGTCCTCAACCCAACACAAAGTATCAGCTTGAGAGTTATTAGGCAGCCCTTCATTACCCCTTCATGACAGCCCTTCATTACCCCTTCATGACAGCTCTTTATCCCATTGATCATCAAAGAAGAAGAAGAAACGTGGTCTCCATCCTTCTTGACACCTCCATTAATAGATGATATATCATGACAGCCCATGACTAGCCCTTCATGATAACCATTCACTCCATTGGAACTCAAAGAAGAAACATGGTCTCCACCCTTCTTCACACCACCATCAGCTATATGATAGCCCTTCATTCCATTTGAGATCAAAGAAGAAACATGGTCTCCATCCTTCTTCACACCACCAGCAGTAGGATTTTGGGTTTAATCTACCAAAACCCTACATCCCTTCATTTCATTGGTTGAAGACAAGTTGCAGCTCGAATTAGCCTTAAAACCACCAAGATTGGCCACATTAAAATCATCCATAGTAGTAAAAACAAACTAAACAACTTCTAATGAATTAAAGAAAACGAACCAGCAAACCTAAAACTAAACAACATCTTAATTTAGTGCCAATGGAGGGCAATGACCATACTCTGAATTTGGAAGTAACGGAAGAGGGTACTCCTTTAGCAATTCTGGACACTGTTTGTGATGCAGGGGCTGTTCTTTGTAAGGATGGGGCTAATGGTTATGTTGATGACAGGGATGCTCTTTGTAATGATGGAGATGCTCATTGTGATAAGGATGAGGCTGGTCATGGTGAGGATGGTAGTGATTCTAGTCCTTCTCGTAATGCTTTGGCTTCAAAAGTTAAGGATTCTCTGGAAAAGAAAAAGAAGAAGAAAGGTTCTAGTAGTAAGGGTAAGAAGAATAAGAAGCACTCCTCCCCTAAGGGAGGTAAGTGGAGATAGATTTGTGGAGGTTTCTTCTTATCTTTGTATATTTATTATGATTTTTGGGTGCTGGAATATTAGGGGTCTTAATGACCCTTTGAAGCAAAGAGAGGTACGCAATTTGATTAAAGATGAGAAATTGTCTTTGTGTGGTTTAGTGGAAACGAAAGTTCTGGAGAAAAATAAAGATGTTATTCTTAAGACCATTGACCGGTCTTGGAAGGTGGAGTGCAATTATAATTTTTCCTCTTTGGGGAGGATTTGGGTTTGTTGGAATCCGTTCGATGTTACTGTTTTGGTTGTCGGATCTTCTGAACAAGTTATCCATTGTAAAGTTTCTTCTGTTGATTCTACTTGGGAGTGTATGATATCGATAGTGTACGGTGATAATTGTAATGTTCGTAGGGAGGCGTTGTGGGCTGATTTAGTGGCGCGCGGAGTGGAATGGGAGAATAGTGCTTGGATTGTGATGGGTGACTTTAATGCTATTAAGTCTTCGGTTGAGAGTGTTGGAGGATCCAATTCTTGGCCACATTGGAAAGACGACTTTTCTAATTGTTTAGCTGAGTCTGGGTTGGATGATCTGCGATTTAATGGGTGCTTCTATACATGGTATAATCATCGTACGGTTGATCCTATTCTTCGAAAGTTAGATCGAGCTTTGGTCAATTTGAAGTGGGATATTTCATTTCGAGGTTCTGAGGCGCATTTTCTTCCTTCCAGTGTTTCTGATCACTCTCCTATGATTGTTAAGATTGTGGATCTCCCTCGGCGACGGGTGCCTTTTAAGTTTTTTGATTTCTGGGCGGATCATCCAGAATTTTTATCCTTGGTGGATCGAGTTTGGGCGGACAGGGTGGATGGGTCTCCTATGTTTCAGCTATGTAAGAAGCTAAAAAGATTGAAAGTGGAGCTTAAGAAACTTAATAGGGAGTGTTATTCTGACTTGTCTTCTAGGTTGCAGCAAGCTAAGCATGATTTAGAGTCTGTGCAATGGGATATTCAGAGGCAGCCTACGAACATTTCTTTACATGGGGAGGAGTCTCGGTTGGTGAAGCTTTATGGTGATTTGAGTAAAGATGAAGAGAGTTTTTTGAGACAAAAGTCCCGGGTTCAATGGATTAATTTGGGAGATAGGAATTCTAAGTTCTTTTTTCGATCGATGAGACAAAGATATAGTAGGAGTAAGGTATTATCTCTTACCGATGAGCATGGTAATCGTGTGGAGGAGCCTAGTGAAGTTAAATCAATGGTGGTGAACTTCTTTGAGACACTTCTGAGACAGCCTGCTGGATGCCCTAGGATTGACCTTGATTTAGTAAGGCGGGCTCTCCCGAAGCGTATTTCTGGTGATCAGTGTGCTACCTTGGGTAGAGAGGTTAGTGATGTTGAAATTAAGGCAGTTTTGTTCTCTTTAAAAGATAATAAAGCTCCTGGTCCGGATGGGTATAATGCTACTTTCTTCGAAAAAGCTTGGTCTGTTGTTGGTGATGATTTTCTTCGTGCTATTCATTCGTTTTTTAGCTCCGGGAGATTGCTCAAGCAAGTGAATGCTACTGTGGTTGCTCTTATTCCTAAGGTTCCTAATCCTTCTAAGGTTGGGGATTTTAGGCCTATTTCGTGTTGTAACACTATCTACAAATGCATTGCCAAAATTATTGCGAATCGTGTTCAGATGGTGCTGCCTGATGTTGTTAGTCCTTTTCAGTCGGCCTTCGTTGCTGGTAGGAGGATTAGTGATAATATATTACTGTCGCAGGAATTGTTAAGGAACTATCATCGTGATGGGGGTCATCCTAGGTGTGCGCTGAAGGTAGATTTAATGAAAGCTTATGATTCTGTGCGGTGGGATTTCTTAGTGGCTATTTTACAGATTTTAGGCTTCCCAGAGCAGATGATAACTTGGATTTCTGAGTGCATTTCCACTCCCCATTTCTCGATTTCTATCAATGGCGAGTTGAATGGTTTCTTTGCTAGTGGCCGAGGTTTGAGGCAGGGGGATCCTATGTCCCCTTATTTATTTGTGCTGGCTATGGAGGTCTTCTCGGGGTTGATGCATATTTTGGAGCAGGAGGGTCAGTTTGCATACCATTGGCGGTGTGGGAAGATTGGTATTTCGCATTTATGCTTTGCGGATGATCTTATGGTTTTCTGTAGGGCAGAGAGGGAGTCAGTTGCTGCAGTTAATGTTGTCCTTAGTCAGTTCCAAGCTCTTTCTGGGTTGATTCCTAATCCTAGCAAGAGCAATCTTTTTGTGGCTGGTGTGTCTTCTGAGACTAAGCAAGAGTTACTTGGGATTCTTGGTTTTCAGGAAGGGGTATTACCTGTCAGATATCTTGGGGTTCCTCTGATTTCTACTAAGCTTACGCAGTGGATTGTAGGGTTCTTGTCGACAGGATTGTAGCGAGAGTTAAGAGTTGGACTAGTAGGGTTCTTTCTTTTGCAGGGAGGCTTCAGCTCATTCAATCTGTATTGTTCTCTATTCAGGTGTATTGGTCCTCCATTTTTATCTTGCCTAAGTCAGTGGTGATTAAGATTGAAACTACTTTGCGTAGTTTTCTTTGGAAGGGTTCAGATTTAGGTAAAGGTGGGGCAAAGGTTGCATGGTCTTCGGTGTGTTTAAAAAAGGAAGAGGGTGGTCTCGGTATTAAGAGCGTTGAGTGTTGGAATAAAGCTGCCATAAGTAAGCATTTGTGGGCTGTCTGTAGCAATTTGAGGTCTTCTGTCTGGGTCTCGTGGGTTAGATCTACTCTACTTAAGGGAAAGAATGTGTGGGAGGTTAGGTGCCCTGGGGATTGCTCGTGGAGTTGGAGGAAAATTTTAGGCCTTCGGTGTCTTGTGCGGCGGTTGATGCAGTTTCGAGTGGGTAATGGGGAGGATATTTCTCTTTGGTTTGATTATTGGCATCCGTTGGGTCCTTTGGTAGAGGTGTTTGGGCGACGGATTATTTATGATTCTGGTTTTGGTCTTCATGCTAGGGTGGCGGATGTTGTTCAGGGGAGGGATTGGGCTTGGCCTCGTTCCCTGACCGGGAATTGGATGGACATTATCAGTGGTATTCCTGCTTCCTTTAGGCCTAATAACTCTCAAGCTGATACTTTGTGTTGGGTTGAGGACTCTCAGGGGGCTTTCTCTATTCGTAATGCTTGGGAGGCTCTTCGGTCCCGGCAGCCAGCGGTGGATTGGTTTAGGTCCGTTTGGCATTCTAAATCAATCCCTAGACATGCTTTTATCTTCTGGTTGGCCATTAGGGGTGCTCTTTCTACTCAGGATAAGCTTCTTGTTTATGGCTTGATTCCGGCTATTCGTTGTGTGTTTTGTGAAGGGAGTTGTGAGGATGTCCCTCATCTCTTTTTTTATTGTTCTTATTCTTGCGAGGTTTGGTTTGCTCTTTTAAGGAAGTGCAGATTACCTCTGCGTGATCGGAGCTGGGAGGATACTATTCTTTGGTCTTGCCATTTCCGCGGTCGGCAACTTCGTGGGTGGGTGGTGCGTATTATGCTTGCGGCTGCTGTCTATGCTATTTGGCGTGAGCGGAATGCTAGGATGCATGGCGAGTTACCTAAACCTGTTACCATGGTTGTTCGTTCCATTGTCAGAGATGTTTGTATGCGTCTTAATTCCTTATCTGGTGTGATGCCTTCTCCTACTAATAGGTGGCTCCACCAGTCTTGGGGTTTATCTGATTCTATTTTTTTGTAATTCGCTTGTTTTGCCTTTTATGGGGTTTGGTGGGTTCTTTTGGCTGTACCCTATGACAGGGTTTGTGCTTAGCTTTTATTGCTTTGCTGTTTTTTGAGTTTCGGTTAGTAGGGGGCCTGTCCCTTGTCTGACCTTGTGATCTTCTCGCTGGGGTATGCCCCTTTGCTTTTGTTTTGTCTCTTTGGTTAATATACTTACATTATCAAAAAAAAAAAAGAGTTATTAGGCCTGAAGGAATCAGGGGTACCACTGATAATGTCCATCCAATTCCCGGTCAGGGAACGAGGCCAAGCCCAATCCCTCCCCTGAATAACATCCGCCACCCTAGCATGAAGACCAAAACCAGAATCATAAATAATCCGACGCCCAAACACCTCCACCAAAGGACCCAGCGGATGCCAATAATCAAACCAAAGGGAAATATCCTTCCCATTACCCACCCGAAACTGCATCAACCGCCGCACAAGACACCGAAGTCCCAGAATGTTTCTCCAACTCCGTGAGCAATCCCCAGGGCACCTAACCTCCCACACATTCTTTCCCTTAAGCAGAGTAGATCTAACCCACGAGACCCAGACAGAAGACCTTAAATTGCTACAGACAGCCCATAAATGCTTACTTATGGCAGCTTTATTCCAACACTCAACGCTCTTGATACCGAGCCCACCCTCTTCCTTTGGTAAACACACCGAAGACCATGCAACCTTTGCCCCACCTTTACCTAAATCTGAACCCTTCCAAAGAAAACTACGCAAAATAGTTTCAACCTTAATCACCACTGACTTAGGCAAGATAAAAATGGAGGACCAATACACCTGGATAGAGAACAATACAGATTGAATGAGCTGAAGCCTCCCTGCAAAAGAAAGAACCCTACTAGTCCAACTCTTAACTCTTGCTACAATCCTATCAAGAAGAACCCTACAATCCACTGGCATAAGCTTAGTAAAAATCAAAGGAACCCCAAGATATCTAACAGGTAATACCCCTTCCTGAAAACCAAGAATCCCAAGCAACTCTTGCTTAATGTCAGAAGACACACTAGCCACAAAAAGATTGCTCTTGCTAGGATTAGGAATCAACCCAGAAAGAGCTTGGAACTGACCAAGGACAACATTAACCGCAGCAACTGACTCCCTCTCTGCCCTACAGAAAACCATAAGATCATCCGCAAAGCATAAATGCGAAATACCAATCTTCCCACACCGCCAATGGTACGCAAACTGACTCTCCTGCTCCATAATACGCATCAACCCCGAGAAGACCTCCATAGCCAGCACAAATAAATAAGGGGACATAGGATCCCCCTGCCTCAAACCTCGGCTACTAGTAAAGAAACCATTCAACTCGCCATTGATAGAAATAGAGAAACGGGGAGTAGAAATGCACTCAGAAATCCAAGCTATCATCTGCTCCGGGAAGCCTAAAATCTGTAAAATAGCCACTAAGAAATCCCACCGCACAGAATCATAGGCTTTCATTAAATTTACCTTCAGCGCACACCTAGGATGACCCCCATCACGATGATAGTTCCTTAACAATTCCTGCGACAGTAATATATTATCACTAATCCTCCTACCAGCAACGAAGGCCGACTGAAAAGGACTAACAACATCAGGCAGTACCATTTGAACACGATTCGCAATAATTTTGGCAATGCATTTGTAGATAGTGTTACAACACGAAATAGGCCTAAAATCCCCAACCGTAGAAGGATTAGGAACCTTAGGAATAAGAGCAACCACAGTAGCATTCACTTGCTTGAGCAATCTCCCGGAGATAAAAAACGAACGAATAGCACGAAGAAAATCATCACCAACAACAGACCAAGCTTTCTTGAAGAAAGTAGTATTATACCCATCCGGACCAGGAGCTTTATTATCTTTTAAAGAAAACAAAACTGCCTTAATTTCAACATCACTAACCTCTTTACCCAAGGTAGCACACTGATCACCAGAAATACGCTTCGGGAGAGCCCGCCTCACTAAATCAAGGTCAATCCTAGGGCATCCAGCAGGCTGTCTCAGAAGTGTCTCAAAGAAGTTCACCACCGTTGATTTAACTTCATTAGGCTCCTCCACACGATTACCATGCTCATCGGTAAGAGATAATACCTTACTCCTACTACATCTTTGTCTCATCGATCGAAAAAAGAACTTAGAATTCCTATCTCCCAAATTAATCCACTGAACCCGGGACTTTTGTCTCAAAAAACTCTCCTAATCTCTACTCAAGTCACCATAAAGCTTCACCAACCGAGACTCCTCCTCATGTAAAGAAGCGTTCGTAGGCTGCCTCTGAATATCCCATTGCACAGACTCTAAATCATGTTTAGTGATATGAACTTCGTCAACTTGTGACGAAACCCGTAGCCAGCTCTGATACCAAATGATACGAACCCCGCCTACTTGTGACGAAACCCGTTCTACTTTCAGGTTTAGGATGGAAACCGCGACCCAACACCTATAGAGAAGGTGCGAACCTTGGTTTTAGGAGGACGCCACAATCAAGGATGGCAAACTTGATTGATAAGTCAAGGTACGAACGCCACAGAGTAATCTGATAAGTTCGTAGGTTCTTCAAAGAACCCAAGAGAGACTTAAATTCACATTTCTATATTGAAATTCATCTCTGCCTTTAAATGACTTACAAATGAGTTTAAATAGAAAATGAAATGTCTTGGAACAACCCTCCAAGCATGGGAAACAAAAATAAGTAAAGCAAGGTGTGATTTTGTTGACTAGAAAGGTTTGAACTCAATAAAAACGTGCAATACAAATGTCAAAGCAAGATAACACAATTGTCAAAGGAAGACAACAATTGTCAAAGTAAGACAACAATTGTCTAAGTAAGACAGCTTCTGGATACTTTGAAATAACCAACCATATCTTCCTCGTCTGGCCTCCAATAGATGTGATAAAAAAACCTACTCACACTCCTCCACAAACCTAGTCGTTCACACGTTATGAATTTCCAAAGTTATCCCTTCGAATCAGCAGGTTGCCTCGCCTTTGTGCTACATCATTCCCCTCCTCTTCAAAAGGATTTGTCCTCAAATCAAGGTCATCACTTATTGATGTGAAACAATATGAATTACACATGAAATGATAACGAATGATACGAACTACAAACAAACAACAATATACGATGGATTTGAATAGAAAACAAAAACATAAGGATAGAATAAACCCGAGACTAGAGCCTTGGCTCTGATACCAATTGATGCGAACCCCGCCAACTTGTGACGAAACCCGTAACCAGCTCTGATACCAAATGATGCGAACCCCGCCAACTTGTGACGAAACCCGTAACCAGCTCTGATACCAAATGATGCGAACCCCGCCAACTTGTGATGAAACCCGTAACCATGTTACAAGCACAACTTTGATCTGATTCCAACATCAAAGTTGAAGATAAGATCATGAACTTTGAAAAGACCTACTCACACGCCTCCAGAAACCTAGCCGTTCACACGTTATGAATTTCCAAAGTTATCATATACACAAATTCGGCCTAGTAGAAGTCATATGGTATTGATCCTCATTCGGCCTAGTAGAAACGTAAGCAGCATGAGTATGAGCAAAGATTAGAAAGAGACGGATGGACCATGAAAAATGACTTCAAGTGGGAGAATGTTAAAATAGTGAAGACAATTTTTCAGGCCCAAAATGAGGCCCAAAAGGGAGGGTAGAAGCCCAAATAGTATTGGGCTGACCCAATAGGAATAGTACGGGTGAATAAGGATATATGAATAGTATCGGGCTGATCTAGTGCTACAGTAACACAGTGACGTAAGCAATGACGTCACAGTGAACAGGACGTAAGCAGTGACGTCACCGTGAACAGTGAAATGACAGCGCAACTAGTGGGTCCCAAAAATTTCCTATAAATACCCCCCTTCATTCATTTGTAAATCATCCCAAGAAAAATGTAGTCTCTTCTCTTCTCCCTAAAGCCTCTTGTGAGGTTGTTCTCTCCTAGTGTTATTAGAGAGAGGTTGTAACTATTTTGGTCTAGTAAATTCATTCTATCTTTGCCCGTGGATGTTTCCCTCAAATTAATTGAGGGTTTTACCACGTAAATACTGTGTGTCCAGTTCTTCTCCACTTTTCTCAAATCTCTACTTTAGTTGCGGTATATTGCTTCCACATACAGGATCCTAACAGTGGCATCAAAGCACTGGTTGAGATCCTAATAGACCGCGACCCAACACCTATAGAGAAGGTGCGAACCTTGGTATTAGGAGGACGCCACAATCAAGGATGGCAAACTTGATTGATAAGTCAAGGTACGAACGCCACAGAGTAATCTGATAAGTTCGTAGGTTCTTCAAAGAACCCAAGAGAGACTTAAACTCACATTTCTATATTGAAATTCATCTCTGCCTTTAAATGACTTACAAATGAGTTTAAATAGAAAATGAAATGTCTTGGAACAACCCTCCGAGCATGGGAAACGAAAATAAGTAAAGAAAGATGTGATTTTGTTGACTAGAAAGGTTTGAACTCAATAAAAACGTACAATACAAATGTCAAAGGAAGATAACACAATTGTCAAAGGAAGACAACAATTGTCAAAGTAAGACAGCTTCTGGATACTTTGAAATAACCAACCATATCTTCCTCGTCTGGCCTCCAATAGATGTGATTCCAACATCAAAGTTGAAGATAAGATCATGAACTTTGAAAAGACCTACTCACACGCCTCCAGAAACCTAGCCGTTCACACGTTATGAATTTCCAAAGTTATCCCTTCGAATCAGCAGGTTGCCTCGCCTTTGTGCTAGATAAGTCTTCATCATTTAGCTTGCTGCACCCTAGAAGACAAGTCAGAATAACACTCCCTATTAAGTTTCTTAAGCTCTACTTTCAATCTTTTTAGCTTCTTACATAGCTGAAACATAGGAGACCCATCCACCTTGTCCGCCCAAACCCGATCCACCAAGGATAAAAATTCTGGATGATCTGCCCATAAATCAAAAAACTTAAAAGGAACCCGTCGCCGAGGGAGATCTACAATCTTAACAATCATAGGAGAGTGATCAGAAACACTAGAAGGAAGAAAATGCGCCTCTGAACCTCGAAAGGAAATATCCCAATTCAAGTTGACCAAAGCTCGATCTAACTTTCGAAGAATAGGATCAATCGTACGATGATTAGACCAAGTATAGAAGCACCCATTAAATCGCAGATCATCCAACCCAGACTCAGCTAAACAATTAGAAAAGTCATCTTTCCAATTAGGCCAAGAATTGGAGCCTCCAACACTCTCAACCGAAGACTTAATAGCATTAAAGTCACCCATCACAATCCAAGCATTATTCTCCCATTACACTCCGCGCGCCACTAAATCAGCCACAACGCCTCCCTACGAACATTACAATTATCACCGTACACAATCGAAATCATACACTCCCAAGTAGAATCAACAGAAGAAACTCTACAATGGATAACTTGTTCAGAAGATCCGACAACCAAAACAGTAACATCGAACGGATTCCAACAAACCCAAATCCTCCCCAAAGAGGAAAAATTATAATTGCACTCCACCTTCCAAGACCGGTCAATGGTCTTAAGAATAACATCTTTATTTTTCTCCAGAACTTTCGTTTCCACTAAACCACACAAAGACAATTTCTCATCTTTAATCAAATTGCGAACCTCTCTTTGCTTCAAAGGGTCATTAAGACCCCTAATATTCCAGCACCCAAAAATTATAATAAATATACAAAGATAAGAAGAAACCCCCACAAATCTATCTCCACTTACCCCCCTTAGGGGAGGAGTGCTTCTTATTCTTCTTACCCTTACTACTGGAACCTTTCTTCTTCTTTTTCTTTTCCAGAGAATCCTTAACTTTTGAAGCCAAAGCATTACGAGGAGGGCTAGAATCACTACCATCCTTACCATGACCAGCCTCATCATTACCACAAATAGCACCCCCATCATCACAAAGAGCATCCTTGTCATCAACATAACCATTAGCCCCATCCTTACAAAGAACAGCCCCTGCATCACAAACAGTGTCCAAAATTGCTAAAGGAGTACCCTCTTCCATTACTTCCAAATTCAGAGTATGGTCATTGCCCTTCATTGGTACTAAATTAAGATGATTATCAACATTTTCCACAAGCGGAATACTAGCACTATTCCCCATAGTAGATAATTCTCCACCCTTGTTCTTTTTTTTAACCTCAACCCAAACCGGTCGTTTAGGCCCCAACGAGTCTTCGTGCCTCTTCTTCATATCATGAACATCAACCCCTCCATTTCCGGTAACCATATTCACATTGTCACCCAAATCTTGAACGCTTTGTTTACATATACCCGGCGCATGCCCAAACACCTTACAAATATTACACCTAGAAGGAAGCCACTCATAAACAGCATAAATAGTTTTCCACTCCCCATTAGCACATTGAATATCAAACTCATTAATGACATCCTTCGAAGCATCAATCTCAACACACACACGAGCAAAGCTAAGACGTTTCCTAGCTAATGTAATGTGATCGGCATGCAATGGAATGCCCAAAGCACTAACTACAAAACTCAGGCCCTTAGAAGTCCAATATTCAAACGGAAGATTGTAAAGTTTAACCCATACAGGAATATTGCGTAACTCATCTTTAGACAAGGATAAACTAGGCTGCCACCGTTTAAGAACAAGCAATTTATTCACTATATGCCATGGACCTTTTTCAAGAACTTCACAAGCATGGTCAAGACTATCAAACTTGAAAATAAAGAACCCTTGTTCCGAAAATAAAACTTCTTTAAGGCCAAACCTACCCCAAATTTTATGAACTACTGAATTCACTACGGGGAAAGGAATTCTCTTATCCACAAAGTACCCTATCAAGGAAGTTCTCCATTCTTCACTTCCCTCAATAGCTACCTCAACCGGAGGGCTAACTTTAATTCTTCCATTTTCTTCAGTTGGTTTAAAATATTGTAAGGATTCAAAGGTAGAAGATCGTACCTCACAAGCAAAAGGAGAAGAATTCTGAACAGCCTTAGCATAAGATGGTTTCAGCCCTTGATCATGCATGGAAGAAGGTGTTGAAAATGGTCCAAGATCAGCCCCTCCTTGTCGAAAGCTACCAAGACCCGAAATTGAACCCAAAGCACTCGATTTCGGTCCAATTACGCCCACATCAGACCCAAAATGCAAGTTACCAAGCTTTTCCTTTCTATGATCATCTCTTGCAAGCCCAAATCCACCATAATTCGAAGGTGATTCAATAACATTAATCCTTGGCCCATCTAATTTTGTGGAATCAGTCCCATTAGCTCCAATACCCGAAATTGAGCCCAAAGCACCAAAGTTTGACTCTATTACCCCCATTCCTTGCTGACTAGTATTATTTAGTGAAGGAAAGTCATCACCAACCACCTTCCTTTGACAATTTTGGCTATTAAGGTCAATACTAGCCACCTTATTTTGAAAAACTTGTCCATGAGAATCATTCATCATTTGAATTAATTGCCCATTGCACATGATCTCATTCAACAAGTCTTCACTCTTTTCATCAATGTCAACCATAGCTTTCTTCTTGTCCAATCCCGAAATTGTTGAGAGACAACCAGCCTTCACATGGTTTTCACCCAAAACCAGATTTCTACCTTCACCCAAAACCAGATTTTCATCTTCTTCATCATGCAACACCCCATGAAGAACATCATCATGCTTGGATTCAATCCCATTTACACAACCAACAGCTCCATGCCTATCATGTGTTGTTTTATTTGATTGCAATCCCGAAACAGTAGCAAAACAACCATCCTTTGAGCAATTCTCACCCAAATTCGGACTTCTTCCTTCTACAGCACCAATACCATGAGGCAAATTCGAAGGAACAAGTTTTGTAGACACGCAACACCCGAAAACATCCTTAATATCACCATCTATCAGCCCCAAAATAGAATGAGTTGTTGAAGACAAGTTGGATCCCGAATTTGCCTCCTTACATTGAATCTCCATATTTTAATCAAAACCGTGATCCTTCTTGTTTTCAAGCAGTCCCGAGGCATATATTCCATTTGAGATCAGAGAAGAAACATGGTCTCCATCCTTCTTCACACCACTAGCAGTAGAAATTCGGGTTTGATCTACCAAAACCCTACCTTTCTTCATTCCAATGGACATTAAAGAAGAAACATGGTATTCACCCTTCTTCACACCACCAGCAGCTAATGAATCACCAACCATGACACCAACCAACACACCAAGAAGAAGATAGCAGTCACAAACCAACAATAAGAAAAAAACACAACACAAACTCACAACAAACAAAGCACTCATTATCCAAAAAAAAAATTAAACATTATCCAAAAAAACAAACAAAGCACCATTGGAATGATCCAGCAAACTTAAATCTAAAGAAGAATGAAAATTGAGCTTGTAATCATCAAAAGAAATCAATAATGATCACAAAGAGAGAATAAAAAAAAATCAAGAAGAACACTCAAAAATATTCTAGAGAGAAGGCAGAGCATTTTCTCTCTCTCAAGACTATCAAACTTTTTGTATGAATATTGATGAAATTTGGATTTTGTAAATATGTATATCGATTTGGATTAATTGAAAGTTGATATTGAATTTGAGGAATCATATTATGAAATGGCTCTGATATATATGAACATAGATATGAATATAGGAGATTGACATATCAATTGGGTTCACTTAGCAGTACTGCATTGAGATTTTGATGATTATGATACCACTCTTTGGATTATGTGTAGCCACCGTTGTGGACGATCCTAGAGTGAAGACATTTCCATCAAGCAGTCCCCGTAGGGTCCAATGTTGGAAATGATACCTGTATAGGGATACCATTTCATGCTATATGGGAAACCCGATTGTATAAACCTGTAATCCAGTCCTGAAAATATGTTGTGTATGTCGGGAGCTCGTTATGAAAATAGAAATGTGATTTGAATTGAAACGTAAAATAATTTGAAAAGTGATTTTGAGATTATTAGTGAAATTATAAAATTGATATGTTATTTAATAGTATTTGACTTGATTTGAGCCCCATAGTTGAATATTTATTTGTTATTTATATTTATGATAAATTGATAGAAATTGTTATAGTATTTGTTGAAGGGAGTTTTAGAAAAAATTTTGATTATCGTATAACGTGCGGAATTGGGTTTCAAAATTTTTTCTTATATTGAAAACCTTTTTCAATCAGGAACGAGTTCCTGTATATACACAGAAAAAGACTTTAGAAACTACATACCTTTTTCTAGATTTTCTTTTTCTGATTCTTCGATCTACCACCAGATTTTCCGAGCTATGACCCGCGGTCTGACAACGTCTGTATGGGCACGTCACGGCAAGAGATGGAGGTCACATAAAAAGAACGCTGGCCGAATCCTGCAAAAGAGGAGAGAGTCAGAAAAAACTTTTTTTTTTCTTTTCTCTCTTTGGTGGTCGAACTCTCTTTCATTTTCACTTGTGTGCTAGGTTAGGTTTTTCCTAACTATATAACACTTATATAGTAGTCCTTTAGGGTTTTAGTTTGACCAAGTCAAAATAGGATTCTAAATCCTATTTATTTTAGTCTCCCTAAAGACTTGAACCTGTGACCTTTTGGACTATTAAAATAATATAATTATTTTAATTCTTTTGTCCTAGTCATTATTTAATCACATGACCTCATATTTAATAAATAGAATTAATAATTCATAACTATTAATTTATATTATTATTTTATTAAATATTTAATTAATTAAATAATCACATTATTTAATTATTCTCTTTTATTTAAATCGCATTACTTTCGTAACACTATTAATTGGATCATCCAATTAATCTACCATGATCCTCGTTACCAACAACCATAAGGGCTAGCAAGGGGACCTAATGGACCCACAGTTTTGAGCTCTAATAATACTTAGTAATATTAATTAAAACTCTTTTATTAATATTTCATGATTATTAACCTCGGAGTTATTCCACTAAAAACCCGAGGCTGCACTCTCAGAACTGTAGATGTGTTTATACAATCTGAAGTCTCAGTGTCCATTGATATAGCTAATTGCATATAGTGTGATCCTCCACAAATAGTTCATAACTAGAGCTGCGTCATAAAGTCCGTTATACCCCTCTAGAAATATCTTTTCCTTTAAGTACTATTAATTCTCTAATGAACAATTAAATCCTGTCTTCCTCACGGAAGAAGGAGAGCGCTCATAATCGTTCAAGCCCCGAATCAACCCTTAAGGGAACTACTCATCTACTTCAATCAAGAAGGAGTGGATTCCACTATTGTGTTCAAACCTTTCCAACCACAAGCCAAACCACAACTCCAAGATTCGGAGGTATTGGTCGAGATTCTCATCAACCTCACTCATGGTAAATCAAAAGCCACGATCTAACCTGAAGGAGTCGATAAGACACTCAGGATTAAGATCACCTATAAATAGCCATCGTTTATCGATTATATATGAATCTCATCTACTAACGAATCTTGGTGAGAGATTCATATAAATCGTGGCCTAGTCCTATATGATCTCATCATATAAGGTGCCTTCATTCTCATGTTAACTATATGAGCGGTCTAGGATAAGACCACCGTACTTTACAGAATGGACCGCAGCAGTAGATCAATCACAAACAAAGTACCTAGCTTTATTCGTTCTCTACGGACTCTTTAGATTGCACGTCTCAAAATGAATCCTCTCTGTATATGACCATCATATACTCATTATGAGATTATATCTTACAATCTAGGATGTTCTTGCACAATACGAATGTATTACTGAATATAAAACATTTTATGAACTTGAATGATAATCTGAATAATTCTTATTATTGTCTTTAACCATTTACAATTACAAGTTTTAGGGAATAAATCCCAACATTTGTAAATTCAGTTATGTGTACACCCACTAAGTAAATATGCTTAGTGTGCTGAGTTTCTCATACGTAGGTATAAGAAGTTCCAAAGAAGACAAAGACAGAGAAGAATAGAGACTGCAGGAGTAGAGTCCAGAGTCACATCAGTTCTATATATATTTGGTAGTCCTTTTGTTTTACTAGAGCATATATATACAGGAAATGTTTGTATATATTTAAAGAATTTCCGTTGTGTAAATATTTTATTATATGTTTATGTTATTTGAATAATTATAAATTATATTGTGGTAAATTGATTTGAAAAGTCGCACTAAATTTGGAAGGGTGCGCAAAAGTGATTTGAGAATTTAGAAGTGTGGATTTTTATGAATTTTAAATTGTAAACAGGTTTTGGAAAGTTAGAAAAAAACAGAGGAAACTCTGGCAAAATTTTTAGAAATTTAATTGGGTCATCATTAAAGTTTACGTTTTAATTTTAAAAGTATGGTTTTATAAAAGTTAAGTAGAGATTTCAGTATATAGTAGCACTCTCTGATTTGGTTTGAGCGGATTAGGTCAGAGGGTGTTACATAGACTTTCTCCTGGATTCAGAAGAAAGGTTGTCACTTTGCACTTTAACCCTTCGAGTGGAGTCAAACTTTAATTCAACAGATCCATCATTGTATTCGATGATTCTCTCGATCTCGTGGTTCTGTCAATAGTTTTAGAGACAACCAGTTTGGAGGATGCTGGATTCACCCTAAACAAGGTTGTATGGCCCTTCTTGTCGTGTACGATCTCCTTAACTCTGAGATCTGGAGTGATGGTATTCATCACCTTGCAGTAGACTCTGTACATGATGGCTAGATGACTAGTACCTTCAGTCATGTTGAAGCCACTAGTTTTGAGATCAAGGACAAGAGAGTCTGAGACGTTCTCATTCCTTGCATCTACTGAGATGTCTGGACAGCAGTTGAAGTAAACAGGATCTGCATGTAGACTAGTCTCAATACATCCAAAGAGTGAATCTTTGAATCCTTGATGCCTCTTGTCTCGGACACATATCAAGGCTATCGTATTCAGCCCTTCTCGGACTAGTGGTTTTAAAGCCACTTGTACCAACTCAAGATGCACATATTGAAACTCTTTTTTGTGCATAAAGAAACTCTTGGGTAAGAGATTTATCTGTGTACTATCTCATTTATCTGTGTACTATCTCTGGATACATAAATAGTTTATTCAATAGTTTTAATAAAATATTTACTTTTAAAATTAAAAGAACTAGTTTTATAAATCGAAGAAGCAGAGACTTTACGGATGCTCCAATTGTGGAGACTTTGCTCTACATCTGATATTTCTATCATCTCTTTATTTCTACTAGAAGATAGAGGAACAAATGAAGATGAAGATAAAGTGGAAGAAGAAGTAGAAGCCATTCTAGATGACAAGGACCTAATCAGACTAGACATAGTGTTGTGTTTGTGTTTGCAAAACTGTCAGTGGCAACAACGCCTCAACGCCTTCATTCGGCTAAATGGCTAACGGCCTGCAGACCTCGTAACAAAACACCTTATCCAACACAGGATCTACAACAAAAAGATCAAAATCACTTTCGAAAGACAACTTCAAATTCTTGACACTTTAGCTTCAATCTCTATTTGACATCTATATTTAGAAGATTCAAAAGACTCTAGAATTTCAAACCAAGCAAGTTCTTCCTCAATACTATCAGCATTTTCCCAAAACCAACGATAAAGTTTTATAGCTTCTTCTAAAGATCTAAGATTATTTTTTAGAAACGTGAGTGAATTATTAAACATAACCACTATATCCCCTTCTAAAAAGTTTTGATAGGCTCGATACCATTCCCTTTGCTTTCTGATAAGCTAGATCAGACTATACTGCAAGCTTAGAGCATACTAACACTGAGTATGAAATTCAGAGTAAAAAAGCTTAAAAATAAAATAAGAAATGCGGAAAATAATTTAAGATAATAAAAAGAAAGAAGAAAACTGTATCTTACATTCAGAGAGGAAAGATTACAAGAGAGGAGAGATTGTACAGGCAATAGAGATTGCTTTGGATATTTTCGAGATAATTTTTTCGATGCTTAACTAAAGAGGTGTCATACTCTTATATAGGGAGAGCATGCTCTTAAGATAAGATCAAAGAAATGACCTGGCAATTTCTATGATGGCAAAAAAAAAACAAAACCTAGAAAAGTTAGGAAATAACAATCCAAACAACTTTAGAAAAGTATATCAAGATGTGATCACTACTTTAATAAAGTGAAATAAAACAAACAACTTTACAAAAAGTAAAGTGATGATGAAAAAGAAAGATTCCCACATAGGTCACGTGTCCTTGTCACCTTGACATATAGGAGGTGGAGTTGATTAGGACCTTATCCGAAAGGAATCAAAACTTTATTGGGATCAAGAACGTGCTCATCATCAAACACAAAATCCAAAGGATCCTAGCTATAGTCAGCCATATATTATAGTGGAGGGGTCCACTATACCATCATTGATTCCACTAGCTTTTCTCAGTGGAGTATTACTAAGTAGTGATTGAAACGGAAATCAAACGAGGCTTGGCTTCTGGCATGGGTCAGCTCATCACATGCTTCAAAATGATCTGCAATGGATGATACATTGCTAGAGCACATAATGTTGGGTCCACGGGGTACCCATGGTATCATGTTGCCAATAATGGTAGAGGTATCACCATAAACGTGAAGACCATCTTCTTCTGCAAATAGGGAAAAATTCCTGAACTTGCCATATTGTTCAAAAAGAACAAATGCTTTGTATCTCTCAAGATCAGAGTGAGAAAATAAATATCTTCTTCCAAAAGCTGCTGAGAATTTGTCCGTTGTGACATAAGAGAGGAAGAAAGGATCAACTTCCTTAGGTTGATGAAGGAGGAACTGATGAACACTCTTCATATTGATATTTGAATAGTATCCATCTTCATCGTGGGTCCACTCAGGTGGAGTAGAGACACAAGAAAGTATGATATTGACTTCATCATGAGAAAGATTATTCTCAAGAATCACATCCTTAATAATCTGAGGTAGATCATCAGGAAGTTTGCTGCCTTTGATAAGGACCCTGTTTACCACTCCTAAATCAATAAGATCTTGGAGAGTAACAGTACTCTTCATAGCTGACATAACTTCAAAGTCAGGATAAACTATATCAGCACGAGGAAAATAGAAGGGGAAAATACCTTCCTGTCTTACCATGTGAACTAACATCCCGGGAATATTCCGTAGATGCTCAGCAAGAAAGTCTAAAATAAATAGACTTATTCTGAAATGACTTTCAAAACTCATAAGGCGAATATGAGCTTTGATCTCTTTTGGTAAATTTAGAAGACTTGACTGGACTTCATCTCCTTTCTGTGCTTGCTCAAGGAGAGCAGTATGATACTGAAGTCGCTCAATCTGAAACTCCAATTCTTGAATTTCTGATTGATGTTTTTGCTTAAGCTCTACAATCTGGACTATCAAAGCTTGAGACCTGGCTTCCAATGTTAAATTGTTACCAGCTTGATTTCTCACATCAATGGATACTTGATATGAGTGAAGCGCTAGTTTGGCTTTTTCTTCAGAATAAAAACCTTTCCATAAAGGTTTCTCAACACCATAGATGCTGCTTGCAACGTCCGTTTAGTTGGAGAAGACGTCTGTTTGTCTGCCATTGTAGACAACGTAAAAAGTCAAAGTTATAATGGGCTTTGACTCCTACCTTGTTATTGGGCCTGAAAGATTCATAAAGTTCTGCTCTTTGTAGAGGTTTATTTCTGGCCACATTCCAATAATACTTATTGAGGCAGAGAAGCACACGAATGAACTTGGGCTTCCTGACTTTATCATATGGGGAGAGTTTCCACAGATGATCCATCAAGGTCTGCTGTTCTTGATTAAGGACAGTACTAGAGACGGGTTTGTATGTAGGCTCAAGTAAGTCAAGATTGAATCTATCATTACTTGGGTCGTATCTAACTTGTGGGAAGGAGACCATAGAGCTAGACTGGCTAGATCCTGCCATGATAAAATCTGCAAAGAGACAATCGTTAGCAAAATCATGAAAAGAGAGAAATTCTTTTCTTTTAGACATTTAAAACAATTTAGTTAAAAACATCTAGATTTGAAATCCTTTCTACTGTGAGGTAGGATTTGGACACAGATCTTTCATTGAAATAATATATACTGCAAAGCAATATTGGACATAGTCCATTTGATCTAGCGAACACGCAAATGGGTTCGGACTTGCTTGCCTTAAGAGTAGATGACTCAGCAAGGGTGATGTGTTCAGAAGGAACAACATCTGAATCCAAGTGATTCTATTCTAGAAAGAAAGAAGTTGAAATGTCAACTTTCAATCTCATAAAAAGGAAATTACAAAGGATATCAAATAATTATATGATTCCTGTATTTTATAGAGGCCAAGAAACTGCTTCTATAAATATGTCTTAAAAAGTTAGTCCCAAGTGTGGAACTAAATTCTTCATTTTGTTGACTATTTACAGCTTTGCTCAATAACCTATTTAACTCATTTAAAAGACTCCAAAGACTAGTTAGCAATAAATGCACATTATGACAACAACAGAAATGATATTATAATCTTTATAAACTTAATCAATAAAGACCAAACTTATAATTGCCAAGTAAAATAGTATAACCATAACTTGACAAAATTAGAGAAAAGACAAAATCTTTATCTCTGAGAAAAAGTAAAAACTTAATGTCTTTTCTTAACAACTTCAAAAAATAAGGATAAAATATTCTTTGGTCTTGCCTCTGCGTGCTCGGAGCTGGGAGGATACTATTCTTTGGTCTTGCCATTTCTGCGGTCGGCAACTTCGTGGGTGGGTGGTGCGTATTATGCTTGCGGCTGCTGTCTATGCTATTTGGCGTGAGCGGAATGTTAGGATGCATGGCGAGTTACCTAAACCTGTTACCATGGTTGTTCGTTCCATTGTCAGAGATGTTTGTATGCGTCTTAATTCCTTATCTGGTGTGATGCCTTCTCCTACTAATAGGTGGCTCCACCAGTCTTGGGGTTTATCTGATTCTATTTTTTTGTAATTCGCTTGTTTTGCCTTTTATGGGGTTTGGTGGGTTCTTTTGGCTGTACCCTATGACAGGGTTTGTGCTTAGCTTTTATTGCTTTGCTGTTTTTTGAGTTTCGGTTGGTAGGGGGCCTGTCCCTTGTCTGACCTTGTGATCTTCTCGCTGGGGTATGCCCCTTTACTTTTGTTTTGTCTCTTTGGTTAATATACTTACATTATCCAAAAAAAAAGGATAAAATATAATCCTTTGAAGATGTTATAGCAAAAATACAAAGTATTAAAGCATTTAAACAAGGTTTAAAGAGTGAAATAACCCAAAAACCAAGAGATGTTTTAACAAAACAAAAACTATCCCAAATAGGCTTGAAGCTGTTAAAAACATTATTAATATCTGACAGAACAGATACTGTCCCAGACAGGACTGATACCGCCAAGAATATTAATAATATTCTTTTCTAAGACTGTAATTATAGTCTTGGATATAAAAAAATATTGTTCATTGATCCTTTGAAAAATTCAAAAAGAATCTTTCAATCCGAAAGGCATTCCAATCGAATCTTGTTATGGTGTTACAAAATGTAATCCCATGTTTAGATACAAAATCTAAACTGCTTTGCCAAAAGTTGATTTAGCAAAATTACCAAAGAGATAAACTCTAGTAATTCTTGAAGAGATAAAATTATCTCAAAAGGCTACATCACAACGCTAGGCTGTAATGTCTATCTCTTAATGAAGGAAGACTTATAAAAGATAGGTTTTCTCAAGAGTTTAAATAAGTCGAGCAAAGAGAAATACTTTACTTGCAAATCAACTCAAAGTATCTTAGAGAATCTCATAGAGAATTCTCAGAGATAAAATAAATACTGAATTCAGTATTTGACTAATTAGAATATTTCTCTGTAGCAGAATACTGCAAAAGAGAATGTTTCTAAAAGACATTGAATCCTAAAATAAGGATTAATTCAAGGAAGCTTTTCAAGATAATATAATCTTTAAGGAAAAGGTTTCCAAGAATGTTAACCCTAAAAGAGGTATGCTAAGAGATTAAATTAAATTCCCAGTTTGCTATAACACTAAAAGTGTTCACCTTTGATCAAATTAGTAAGGATAATAAAGATCAGAGAATTCTATGAATCTAAGGAGAAACCTAAAACTCAATGTTGGTAAATAACCAACTGGCTTAACTTTAGACAAGTAAATTGTCCAGAATTATTTTAGACAATAAAAGTGCCTAAAATTTGTAAAGGTTAATGGCAACCTCTGTAGCCATAGCCCCCTCTCTCCCCCTATAAAGTGATATGAACCTCGTTGAATTGATAAGTCTGAAACCGCGACCCAACACCTATATCGAGATGTGAACCTTGGTATAAAGGAGGACGTCACAATCAAGGATTAAATACTTGATTGATAAGTCAAGGAGGAACGCCACAGAGAATTCTGATAAGTTCCAATTAGTTCTCAAAGAACAAAGAGAAAAAAACTCTCTCAATTTTCATTCAAAATCAATAATGCCCTTCTTACATCCATCAATATCCTTATATAATGAAACCCTAAAACAAAGGAAAGGAAACAAGATAGCCATTAAGGCCTTACAAATAGAAAACTAGAATGGCCATAATTGCCTTACGAATGGACCCAAACTAAAACAAACAACTAATAAATCAAGCCCAAACCGAAATTATGCTAAGCTTTCTCTTATTCGGCCCACTCAATTGTCTTGATGATGTTAATCAAGCCTTGGTCTTCATGTGGGTTCATCTTGGGCTTTAATAATTCAGAATCAACCCATGTGTCTTGAATTAGGCCATTGAGTGCTTCTTTGAATCTCTTAGCCCTTGCCCTTGTTATTGGCCCAACCGGAACATGCAATGGATCCCTTGGTGCAGCTCCCTTATTCTCATCATTCCCTCCCTCTTGAAAAGGATTTGTCCTCAAATCGTCACCTACATCAAAAGGAGACAAATCAGAAACATTAAAGCTTGCACTAACATTATACTCACCTGGAAGATGTAACTTGTAGGCATTGTCATTGATCCTTTCAATCACTTGAAATGGGCCATCTCCCCTTGGAAGTAGTTTAGAACGCCTCTGAACTGGAAACCGTTCCTTCCTCATATGCAACCACACCCAATCACCGGGTTCAAACACAACTTTCTTGCGCCCTTTATTAGCTTGGTTGGCATATTGCTCAGTTCTCCTCTCGATGTTTTGCCTAGTCTTTTCATGGATTTGCTTAACAAACTCTGCCTTTTTCTTTCCATCCAAGTTAACATGCTCAGTCACAGGTAAAGGAAGTAAATCCAAAGGAGTCAATGGGTTAAAACTATACACAATTTCAAAAGGCGAAAAATGAGTTGCAGAATGCACACTCCTATTATAAGCAAACTCTACATGCGGCAAACAATCTTCCCATGTTTTCAATTTCTTTTGTATTATAGCACGCAACAAGGCAGATAAAGTCCTATTAACTACTTCAGTTTGACCATCAGTTTGTGGATGACAAGTAGTAGAAAACAAAAGTTTAGTTCCTAACTTGCCCCATAAAGTTTTCCAAAAGTAGCCTTAAGAACTTAGCATCTCTATCCGAAACAATGGTTTTAGGCATGCCGTGCAATCTAACGATTTCTTTGAAAAACAAATCAGCAATATGTGATGCATCATCAGTTTTATGACAAGGAATGAAATGTGCCATTTTAGAAAACCTATCAACAACCACATATATAGAATCCCTACCCCTCTTTGACCTAGGCAAACCCAGCACAAAATCCATAGAAATATCAATCCAAGGTCCACTAGGTATAGGTAAAGGAGTATACAAACCATGAGGCTTAACCCTCGACTTAGCTTGTCTACATGTAATGCATTTCTCACAAATTCTTTCTACATCACGTTTCATATGAGGCCAAAAGACGTGTTCATGCAAAACATCTAGGGTCTTGGCTATACCAAAATGCCCCATCAAACCGCCCCCATGAGCTTCCCTCATAAGCAATTCACGCAAAGAACTCTTAGGCACGCATAATTTAGTTTCTCTAAACAAAAATCCATCATGCCTATAAAACTTGCCAAATGCAACCTTTTCATATGCATTGAATACATTGCCAAAATCAGCATCTTCCACATACAATTCTTTAATGTAGTCAAAACCAAACAATCTAGCATCTAAAGTAGAAAGTAAAACGTACCTTCTGGACAGAGCATCAGCAACTACGTTTTCCTTACCTTTTTTGTACTTGATCACGTATGGAAATGTTTCTATGAACTCCACCCACTTGGCATGCCGCTTATTTAGCTTGTGCTGCCCCTTTAGATGCTTCAAGGACTCGTGATCCGTGTGAATTACAAATTCCTTTGGCCAAAGGTAATGTTGCCAAGTTTCCAATGCCCTAACCAAAGCATACATCTCCTTGTCATAGGTAGGATAATTCAAGGCTGCTCCACTTATTTTCTCACTAAAAAATGCAATGGGACGTCTTTCTTGCATTAGAACAGCTCCCATACCTATTCCTGAAGCATCACACTCAATCTCAAAAGCTTTAGCAAAGTTAGGCAAAGCAAGCAAAGGTGCATTAGTTAATTTTTCTTTAATCAAGTTAAATGCCTTTTCTTGTTCATTACCCCACTTAAAACCCACATTCTTTTTTATAACTTCAGTTAAAGGTGCAGCTAGACTACTAAAGTCTTTCACAAACCTCCTATAGAAACTAGCCAACCCATGAAAACTTCTTAATTGTCCCACACTTGTAGGTTTCGGCCACTCCTTAATTGCCTTAATCTTTTCTTCATCAACCCCAATTCCTTTAGCACTAACAACAAAACCCAAAAATACCAACCTATCCGTGCAAAAGGTACACTTTTTAAAATTAGCAAACAACTTTTCGGTTCTTAAAACACCTAAAACAAGTTTTAAATGTTCAACATGCTCATCCAAGTTTTTGCTATAAATCAGAATGTCATCACAGTAAACAACCACAAATCTTCCAATAAAAGCACGCAAAACATGGTTCATTAATCTCATGAAAGTACTTGGTGCATTAGTTAACCCAAAGGGCATAACTAACCACTCATATAACCCATATTTTGTTTTGAAAGCAGTTTTCCACTCATCACCTTCTTTCATCCTAATTTGATGATATCCACTTTTAAGATCAATTTTAGTGAAAACAATAGAACCATGCAATTCATCAAGCATATCATCTAATCTAGGAATAGGATGTCGATACTTTACAGTGATATTGTTGATGGCACGACAATCAACACACATCCTCCATGTTCCATCCTTCTTAGGCACAAGCAATACGGGAACCGCACAAGGACTCATACTCTCACGAACATACCCCTTCTCCATGAGCTCATCAACCTGCCTTTGAAGTTCCTTTGTCTCCTCGGGATTACTTCGGTATGCGGGTCTATTTGGAATTGGTGCTCCGGGGACAAAGTCAATTTGGTGTTCAATCCCCCTTATTGGTGGTAAACCAATAGGCATCTCTTCGGGAAACACTTCATCAAAGTCCTGCAAAAGTGAAACAACAACACTAGGCAAAGAAGAGTTAATTTCATTAGTACTAACACAAGCCTCTTTGTACAAAAGTACAATCATTGGCTGGTTTAAAAACAAAGCCCTTTTGATCTCACTGTCTCTTGCATAAAAGCTCACTTGTTTTGTCTCTCTTTTTTTCTCTTCAACCTTTTTTTCTTTTGAACTCTCACTCTCATTTTTAACATCTCTTTCATCTTTTAACCTCACTTGATCTTCATATACTTGTCTTGGGGTTAAAGGTACAAGGGTGATTGGCCTTTTATGGAGCACAAAGGAGTATCTATTAGTGTATCCATCATGAGTCACATGCCTATCAAACTGCCACGGTCTTCCCAAAAGGATATGACCCGCATTCATTGGTACCACGTCACAAACAACTTCATCCTTGTATTTGCCAATTGAGAATGACACCAACACCTGTTTATTCACCCTAACTTCCCCACTATCATTCAACCATTGTAGCTTATAAGGTTTTGGGTGCTTCAAAGTTTTCAAATTCAATTTTTTTACCAAAGTAGTGCTCGCCACATTAGTACAACTCCCCCCATCAATAATCACACTACATACCTTGTCATTAACATGGCAGCGGGTGTGAAAAATGTTTTCACGCTGTACCTCATCATCTTCCTTTGCTTGAGCACTAAGAGCTCGTCTTGCAACCAAAAGCTCTCCACCCACCGGATATTCAAAGTCACCGGCATCCTCCAATGGTGGCATGGACTCACCATCAGATTCACCCTCTGATTCGATACCACCATCATCCTTCAAAACCATTACTCTCTTGTTTGGGCATTGTGATGCAATATGACCTGCTCCCAAACACTTAAAGCACTTAATGTCACGATTTCTAGTAGGTTGAGAATCTGGTTTACCTTGGTTTATTGTGCCTCCAGCTTTGTGATCTTTGGAAGGTTCGGCCTTGGCCTTGAAACTAGGCTGGTCCTCCCTATTGCTCCAATTCGGTTTCCATGATGATGAAGAACCCGAATTTTGCCCAACCCGTGTGGAACCCTTCCTCTTCAATTATTGTTCCACTTTAATGGCCATGTGTACCATGTCAGTCAATTCAACATAATGCTTTTTTTTGGATAATGTAAGTATATTAACCAAAGAGACAAAACAAAAGCAAAGGGGCATACACCCCAGCGAGAAGATCACAAGGTCAGACAAGGGACAGGCCCCCTACCAACCGAAACTCAAAAAACAGCAAACCAATAAAAGCTAAGCACAAACCCTGTCATAGGTACAACCAAAAGAATCCACTAGACCCCATAAAAGGCAAAACAAGCGAATTACAAAAAAATAGAATCAGATAAACCCAAAGACTGGTGGAGCCACCTATTAGTAGGAGAAGGCATCACACCAGATAAGGAATTAAGACGCATACAAACATCTCTGACAATGGAACGAACAACCATGGTAACAGGTTTAGGTAACTCGCCATGCATCCTAGCATTCCGCTCACGCCAAATAGCATAGACAGCAGCCGCAAGCATAATACGCACCACCCACCCACGAAGTTGCCGACCGCGGAAATGGCAAGACCAAAGAATAGTATCCTCCCAGCTCCGAGCACGCAGAGGTAATCTGCACTTCCTTAAAAGAGCAAACCAAACCTCGCAAGAATAAGAACAATCAAAAAAGAGATGAGGGACATCCTCACAACTCCCTCCACAAAACACACAACGAATAGCCGGACTCAAGCCATAAACAAGAAGCTTATCCTGAGCAGAAAGAGCACCCCTAATGGCCAGCCAGAAGATGAAAGCATGTCTAGGAATTGATTTAGAATGCCAAACAGACCTAAACCAATCTACCGCTGGCTGCCGGGACCGAAGAGCCTCTCAAAGAAGTTCACCACCGTTGATTTAACTTCACTAGGCTCCTCCACACGATTACCATGCTCATCGGTAAGAGATAATACCTTACTCCTACTACATCTTTGTCTCATCGATCGAAAAAAGAACTTAGAATTCCTATCTCCCAAATTAATCCACTGAACCCGGGACTTTTGTCTCAAAAAACTCTCCTCATCTCTACTCAAGTCACCATAAAGCTTCACCAACCGAGACTCCTCCTCATGTAAAGAAGCGTTCGAAGGATGCCTCTAAATATCCCATTGCACAGACTCTAAATCATGTTTAGCTTGCTGCACCCTAGAAGACAAGTCAGAATAACACTCCCTATTAAGTTTCTGAAGCTCTACTTTCAATCTTTGTAGCTTCTTACATAGCTGAAACATAGGAGACCCATCCACCCTGTCTGCCCAAACCCGATCCACCAAGGATAAAAATTCTGGATGATCCGCCCAGAAATCAAAAAACTTAAAAGGCACCCGTCGCCGAGGGAGATCCACAATCTTAACAATCATAGGAGAGTGATCAGAAACACTAGAAGGAAGAAAATGCGCCTCTGAACCTCGAAAGGAAATATCCCAATTCAAGTTGACCAAAGCTCTATCTAACTTTCGAAGAATAGGATCAATCGTACGATGATTAGACCAAGTATAGAAGCACCCATTAAATCGCAGATCATCCAACCCAGACTCAGCTAAACAATTAGAAAAGTCATCTTTCCAATGAGGCCAAGAATTGGAGCCTCCAACACTCTCAACCGAAGACTTAATAGCATTAAAGTCACCCATCACAATCCAAGCACTATTCACCCATTCCACTCCGCGCGCCACTAAATCAGCCCACAACGCCTCCCTACGAACATTACAATTATCACCGTACACAATCGAAATCATACACTCCCAAGTAGAATCAACAGAAGAAACGCTACAATGGATAACTTGTTTAGAAGATCCGACAACCAAAACAGTAACATCGAACGGATTCCAACAAACCCAAATCCTCCCCAAAGAGGAAAAATTATAATTGCACTCCACCTTCCAAGACCGGTCAATGGTCTTAAGAATAACATCTTTATTTTTCTCCAGAACTTTCGTTTCCACTAAACCACACAAAGACAATTTCTCATCTTTAATCAAATTGCGAACCTCTCTTTGCTTCAAAGGGTCATTAAGACCCCTAATATTCCAGCACCCAAAAATCATAATAAATATACAAAGATAAGAAGAAACCCCCACAAATCTATCTCCACTTACCCCCCTTAGGGGAGGAGTGCTTCTTATTCTTCTTACCCTTACTACTGGAACCTTTCTTCTTCTTTTTCTTTTCCAGAGAATCCTTAACTTTTGAAGCCAAAGCATTACGAGGAGGGCTAGAATCACTACCATCCTCACCATGACCAGCCTCATAATTACCACAAATAGCACCCCCATCATCACAAAGAGCATCCCTGTCATCAACATAACCATTAGCCCCATCCTTACAAAGCGCAGCCCCTGCATCACAAACAGTGTCCAAAATTGCTAAAGGAGTACCCTCTTCCATTACTTCCAAATTCGGAGTATGGTCATTGCCCTCCATTGGTACTAAATTAAGATGATTATCAACATTTTCCACAAGCGGAACACTAGCACTATTCCCCATAGTAGATAATTCTCCACCCTTGTTCTTTTTTTAACCTCAACCCAAACCAGTCGTTTAGGCCCCAACGAGTCTTCGTGCCTCTTCTTCATATCATGAACATCAACCCCTCCATTTCCGGTAACCATATTCACATTGTCACCCAAATCTTGAACGCTTTGTTTACATATACCCGGCGCATGCCCAAACACCTTACAAATATTACACCTAGAAGGAAGCCACTCATAAACAGCATAAATAGTTTTCCACTCCCCATTAGCACATTGAATATCAAACTCATTAATGACATCCTTCGAAGCATCAATCTCAACACACACACGAGCAAAGCTAAGACGTTTCCTAGCTAATGTAATGTGATCAGCATGCAATGGAATGCCCAAAGCACTAACTACAAAACTCAGGCCCTTTGAAGTCCAATATTCAAACGGAAGATTGTAAAGTTTAACCCATACAGGAATATTGCGTAACTCATCTTTAGACAAGGATAAACTAGGCTGCCACCGTTTAAGAACAAGCAATTTATTCACTATATGCCATGGACCTTTTTCAAGAACTTCACAAGCATGGTCAAGACTATCAAACTTGAAAATAAAGAACCCTTGTTCCGAAGATAAAACTTCTTTAAGGCCAAACCTACCCCAAATTTTATGAACTACTGAATTCACTACGGGGAAAGGAATTCTCTTATCCACAAAGTACCCTATCAAGGAAGTTCTCCATTCTTCACTTCCCTCAATAGCTACCTCAACCGGAGGGCTAACTTTAATTCTTCCATTTTCTTCAGTTGGGTTAAAATATTGTAAGGATTCAAAGGTAGAAGATCGTACCTCACAAGCAATAGGAGAAGAATTCTGGACAGCCTTAGAAGAAGGTGTTGAAAAAGGTCCAATTACGCCCACATCAGTTGGGTTTCAGCCCTTGATCATGCATGGAAGAAGGTGTTGAAAAAGGTCCAAGATCAGCCCCTCCTTGTCCAAAGCTACCAAGACCCGAAATTGAACCCAAAGCACTCGATTTCGGCCCAATTACGCCCACATCAGACTCAAAATGCAAGTTACCAAGCTTTTCCTTTCTATGATCATCTCTTGCAAGCCCAAATCCACCATAATTCGAAGGTGATTCAATAACATTAATCCTTGGCCCATCTAATTTTGTGGAATCAGTCCCATTAGCTCCAATACCCGAAATTGAGCCCAAAGCACCAAAATTTGACTCTATTACCCCCATTCCTTGCTGACTAGTATTATTTAGTGAAGGAAAGTCATCACCAACCACCTTCCTTTGACAATTTTGGCTATTAAGGTCAATACTAGCCACCTTATTTTGAAAAACTTGTCCATGAGAATCATTCATCATTTGAATTAATTGCCCATTGCACATGATCTCATGCAACAAGTCTTCACTCTTTTCATCATTGTCAACCATAGCTTTCTTCTTGTCCAATCCCGAAATTGTTGAGAGACAACCAGCCTTCACATGGTTTTCACCCAAAACCATATTTCTACCTTCACCCAAATCCAGATTTTCATCTTCCTCATCATGCAACACCCCATGAAGAACATCATCATGCTTGGATTCAATCCCATTTACACAACCAACAGCCCCATGCCTATCATGTGTTGTTTTATTTGATTGCAATCCCGAAACAGTAGCAAAACAACCATCCTTTGAGCAATTCTCACCCAAATTCGGACTTCTTCCTTCTATAGCACCAATACCATGAGGCAAATTTGAAGGAACAAGTTTTGTAGACACGCAACACCCGGAAACAATGTCTCCACTCTTCATACCACCCTTCTTTACATCACCAGCAGCTAAAGAACCACCAACCATGGCTCCAACCAATATAACAAGAAGAAGATGATGATCACCACCCAACAATAAAGACAAAACGCAGCTCAAAATCACAAGCAAAATCAGTCACAAGATTGGCCAAAATAGAATCATCCACCATGGCAAACAAGCAATCCAGAACTGCCCAGAAAATAAGGGAAAATGGACCAGCAAAATAACACTAAAAGAGAGGGAGATGAGCTCGTGATCACCAAGAGGAAGATGAAGATCATAAACCCAACCCAAAATCACAAGCATACCATGGCACAGAACAAGCTAAAAAACTGCCCAGAAAATGACCAACAAACCTAAAGCTAAAGAAGAACGAAAATTGAGCTTGTAATCATCAAAAGAAATCAATAATGATCCCAAAGAGAGAATAGAAAAAAAATCAAGAAGAACACTCAAAAAATTCTAGAGAGAAGGCAGAGCATTTTCTCTCTCTAAAACCCTTGTTTAAAATATTGTGTGGCACACTATCTTGCATTGTAGAATAAGTTAATTATACTAATTTGTCCTTTATAAAGTTCCCAATGGCTTTTTTTTTTGGATAATGTAAGTATATTAACCAAAGAGACAAAACAAAAGCAAAGGGGCATACCCCAGCGAGAAGATCACAAGGTCAGACAAGGGACAGGCCCCCTACCAATCGAAACTCAAAAAACAGTAAAGCAATAAAAGCTAAGCACAAAACCTGTCATAGGGTACAGCCAAAAGAACCCACCAAACCCCATAAAGGCAAAACAAGCGAATTACAAAAAAATAGAATCAGATAAACCCCAAGACTGGTGGAGCCACCTATTAGTAGGAGAAGGCATCACACCAGATAAGGAATTAAGCCGCATACAAACATCTCTGACAATGGAACGAACAACCATGGTAACAGGTTTAGGTAACTCGCCAAGCATCCTAGCATTTCGCTCACGCCAAATAGCATAGACAGCAGCCGCAAGCATAATACGCACCACCCACCCACGAAGTTGCCGACCGCGGAAATGGCAAGACCAAAGAATAGTATCCTCCCAGCTCCGGGCACGCAGAGGTAATCTGCACTTCCTTAAAAGAGCAAACCAAACCTCGCAAGAATAAGAACAATCAAAAAAGAGATGAGGGACATCCTCACAACTCCCTCCACAAAACACACAACGAATAGCCGGAATCAAGCCATAAACAAGAAGCTTATCCTGAGTAGAAAGAGCACCCCTAATGGCCAACCAGAAGATGAAAGCATGTCTAGGAATTGATTTAGAATGCCAAACGGATCTAAACCAATCCACCGCTAGCTGCCGGGACCGAAGAGCCTCCCAAGCATTACGAATAGAGAAAGCCCCCCGAGAGTCCTCAACCCAACACAAAGTATCAGCTTGAGAGTTATTAGGCCTGAAGGAAGCAGGGATACCACTGATAATGTCGATCCAATTCCCGGTCAGGGAACGAGGCCAAGCCCAATCCCTCCCCTGAACAACATCCGCCACCCTAGCATGAAGACCAAAACCAGAATCATAAATAATCCGTCGCCCAAACACCTCCACCAAAGGACCCAACGGATGCCAATAATCAAACCAAAGAGAAATATCCTCCCCATTACCCACTCGAAACTGCATCAACCGCCGCACAAGACACCGAAGGCCTAGAATTTTCCTCCAACTCCACGAGCAATCCCCAGGGCACCTAACCTCCCACACATTCTTTCCCTTAAGCAGAGTAGATCTAACCCACGAGACCCAGACAGAAGACCTCAAATTGCTACAGACAGCCCACAAATGCTTACTTATGGCAGCTTTATTCCAACACTCAACGCTCTTAATACCGAGACCACCCTCTTCCTTTGGTAAACACACCGAAGACCATGCAACCTTGGCCCCACCTTTACCTAAATCTGAACCCTTCCAAAGAAAACTACGCAAAGTAGTTTCAACCTTAATCACCATTGACTTAGGCAAGATAAAAATGGAGGACCAATACACCTGAATAGAGAACAATACAGATTGAATGAGCTGAAGCCTCTCTCGCTACAATCCTGTCGACAAGAACCCTACAATCCACTGCCGTAAGCTTAGTAGAAATCAGAGGAACCCCAAGATATCTGACAGGTAATACCCCTTCCTGAAAACCAAGAATCTCAAGTAACTCTTGCTTAGTCTCAGAAGACACACCAGCCACAAAAAGATTGCTCTTGCTAGGATTAGGAATCAACCCAGAAAGAGCTTGGAACTGACCAAGGACAACATTAACTGCAGCAACTGACTCCCTCTCTGCCCTACAGAAAACCATAAGATCATCCGCAAAGCATAAATGCGAAATACCAATCTTCCCACACCGCCAATGGTATGCAAACTGACCCTCCTGCTCCATAATACGCATCAACCCCGAGAAGACCTCTATAGCCAGCACAAATAAATAAGGGGACATAGGATCCCCCTGCCTCAAACCTCGGCCACTAGCAAAGAAACCATTCAACTCGCCATTGATAGAAATAGAGAAACGGGGAGTAGAAATGCACTCAGAAATCCAAGCTATCATCTGCTCTGGGAAGCCTAAAATCTGTAAAATAGCCACTAAGAAATCCCACCGCACAGAATCATAGGCTTTCATTAAATCTACCTTCAGCGCACACCTAGGATGACCCCCACCACGATGATAGTTCCTTAACAATTCCTGCGACAGTAATATATTATCACTAATCCTCCTACCAGCAACGAAGGCCGACTGAAAAGGACTAACAACATTAGGCAGCACCATCTGAACTCGATTCGCAATAATTTTGGCAATGCATTTGTAGATAGTGTTACAACACGAAATAGGCCTAAAATCCCCAACCTTAGAAGGATTAGGAACCTTAGGAATAAGAGCAACCACAGTAGCATTCACTTGCTTGAGCAATCTCCCGGAGCTAAAAAACGAACGAATAGCACGAAGAAAATCATCACCAACAACAGACCAAGCTTTCTTGAAGAAAGTAGCATTATACCCATCCGGACCAGGAGCTTTATTATCTTTTAAAGAGAACAAAACTGCCTTAATTTCAACATCACTAACCTCTCTACCCAAGGTAGCACACTGATCACCAGAAATACGCTTCGGGAGAGCCCGCCTCACTAAATCAAGGTCAATCCTAGGGCATCCAGCAGGCTGTCTCAGAAGTGTCTCAAAGAAGTTCACCACCATTGATTTAACTTCACTAGGCTCCTCCACACGATTACCATGCTCATCGGTAAGAGATAATACCTTACTCCTACTACATCTTTGTCTCATCGATCCAAAAAAGAACTTAGAATTCCTATCTCCCAAATTAATCCACTGAACCCGGGACTTTTGTCTCAAAAAACTCTCTTCATCTCTACTCAAATCACCATAAAGCTTCACAAACCGAGACTCCTCCCCATGTAAAGAAGTGTTCGTAGGCTGCCTCTGAATATCCCATTGCACAGACTCTAAATCATGCTTAGCTTGCTGCACCCTAGAAGACAAGTCAGAATAACACTCCCTATTAAGTTTCTTAAGCTCCACTTTCAATCTTTTTAGCTTCTTACATAGCTGAAACATAGGAGACCCATCCACCCTTTCCGCCCAAACTCGATCCACCAAGGATAAAAATTCTGGATGATCCGCCCAGAAATCAAAAAACTTAAAAGGCACCCGTCGCCGAGGGAGATCCACAATCTTAACAATCATAGGAGAGTGATCAGAAACACTGGAAGGAAGAAAATGCGCCTCAGAACCTCGAAATGAAATATCCCACTTCAAATTGACCAAAGCTCGATCTAACTTTCGAAGAATGGGATCAACCGTACGATGATTAGACCATGTATAGAAGCACCCATTAAATCGCAGATCATCCAACCCAGACTCAGCTAAACAATTAGAAAAGTCGTCTTTCCAATGTGGCCAAGAATTGGATCCTCCAACACTCTCAACCGAAGACTTAATAGCATTAAAGTCACCCATCACAATCCAAGCACATTTTTCCCATTCCACTCCGCGTGCCACTAAATCAGCCCACAACACCTCCCTACGAACATTACAATTATCACCGTACACTATCGATATCATACACTCCCAAGTAGAATCAACAGAAGAAACTCTACAATGGATAACTTGTTCAGAAGATCCGACAACCAAAACAGTAACATCGAACGGATTCCAACAAACCCAAATCCTCCCCAAAGAGGAAAAATTATAATTGCACTCCACCTTCCAAGACCGGTCAATGGTCTTAAGAATAACATCTTTATTTTTCTCCAGAACTTTCGTTTCCACTAAACCACACAAAGACAATTTCTCATCTTTAATCAAATTGCGAACCTCTCTTTGCTTCAAAGGGTCATTAAGACCCCTAATATTCCAGCACCCAAAAATCATAATAAATATACAAAGATAAGAAGAAACCCCCACAAATCTATCTCCACTTACCCCCCCTAGGGGAGGAGTGCTTCTTATTCTTCTTACCCTTACTGCTAGAACCTTTCTTCTTCTTTTTCTTTTCTAGAGAATCCTTAACTTTTGAAGCCAAAGCATTACGAGGAGGACTAGAATCACTACCATCCTCACCATGACCAGCCTCATCCTTATCACAAATAGCATCTCCATCATCACAAAGAGCATCCCTGTCATCAACATAACCATTAGCCCCATCCTTACAAAGAACAGCCCCTGCATCACAAACAGTGTCCAGAATTGCTAAAGGAGTACCCTCTTCCGTTACTTCTAAATTCAGAGTATGGTCATTGCCCTCCATTGGCACTAAATTAAGATGATTATCAATATTTTCCACAAGCGGAACACTAGCACTGTTCCCCATAGTAGATAATTCTCCACCCTTGTTCTTTTTTTTAACCTCAACCCAAACCGGTCGTTTAGGCCCCAACGAGTCTTCTTGCCTCTTCTTCATATCATGAACATCAACCCCTCTATTTCCTGTAACCAGATTCATGTTGTCACCCAAATCTTGAACACTTGGTTTACATATACCCGACTCATGCCCAAACACCTTACAAATATTACACCTAGAAGGAAGCCACTCATAAACAGCATAAATAGTTTTCCACTCCCCATTAGCACATTGAATATCAAACTCATTAATGACATCCTTCGAAGCATCAACCTCAACACACACACGAGCAAAGCTAAGACGTTTCCTAGCTAATGTAATGTGATCGGCATGTAATGGAATGCCCAAAGCACTAACTGCAAAACTCAGGCCCTTAGAAGTCCAATATTCAAAAGGTAGATTATAAAGTTTAACCCATACAGGAATATTGCGTAACTCATCTTTAGACAAGGATAAACTAGGCTGCCACCTTTTAAGAACAAGCAATTTATTCACTATATGCCATGGACCTTTTTCAAGAACTTCACAAGCATGGTCAAGACTATCAAACTTGAAAATAAAGAACCCTTGTTCCGAAGATAAGACTTCTTTAAGGCCAAACCTACCCCAAATTTTATGAACTATTGAATTCACTACGGGGAATGGAATTCGCTTATCCACAAAGTACCCTATCAAGGAAGTTCTCCATTCTTCACTTCCCTCAATAGCTACCTCAACCGGAGGGCTAACTTTAATTCTTCCATTTTCTTCAGTAGGTTTAAAATATTGTAAGGATTCAAAGGTAGAAGATCGTACCTCACAAGCAATAGGAGAAGAATTCTGGACAGCCTTAGCATAAGATGGTTTCAGCCCTTGATCATGCATGGAAGAAGGTGTTGAAAATGGTCCAAGATCTGCCCCTCCTTGTCCAAAGCTACCAAGACCCGAAATTGAGCCCAAAGCACTCGATTTCGGCCCAATTACACCCACATCAGACCCAAAATGCAAGTTACCAAGCTTTTCCTTTCTATTATCATCTCTTGCAAGCCCAACTCCACCATAATTCGAAGGTGATTCAATAACATTAATCCTTGGTCCATCTAATTTTGTAGAATCAGCCCCATTAGCTCCAATTTCGTGCCCAACATTACCAATACCCGAAATTGAACCCAAAGCACCACATTTTGACTCTATTACCCCCATTCCTTGCTGAATACTTTTATTTAGTGGAGGAAGGTCATCAACAACCACCTTCCTTTGACAATTTTGGCCATTAATGTCAATATTAGCATCCTTATGTTGAAAAATCCGCCCATGAGAATCATCCATCCTTTGAATTATTTGCCCCTTGCACATGTCTCCAACCACCACTTGAAAATTGTGTCCATTATTATCTCTATGCAACACCTCATTCAACAAGTCTTCACCCTTGTCACCAATGTCAACCACACCTATCTTCTTGTCCAATCCCGAAATAGTTGAAAGACAACCAATTCTTCCTTTGGAGACAGCTCCTACTCCATCACAATTATCATCCATTTCAGGAGACCTACTACTTACACCAAAAGAGACATTTTTCATTGCACCACCATTACCAAATTCAGTTTTAACAACTCCAGCTGAAGCTTTATCATGACAGCCCTTCATACCATTGAATTTCAAAGAAGAAACATGGTTGCCATCCTTCATACCACCATCAACAATAGAGGGTGTATCATGGCAGCCCTTCATTACCCCTTCATGACAGCTCTTTATCCCATTGATCATCAAAGAAGAAGAAGAAACATGGTCTCCATCCTTCTTGACACCACCATCTATAGATGATATATCATGACAGCCCATGACTAGCCCTTCATGATAACCATTCACTCCATTGGAACTCAAAGAAGAAACATGGTCTCCACCCTTCTTCACACCACCATCAGCTATATGATAGCCCTTCATTCCATTTGAGATCAAAGAAGAAACATGGTCTCCATCCTTCTTCACACCACCAGCAGTAGGATTTTGGGTTTGATCTACCAAAACCCTACATCCCTTCATTCCATTGGTTGAAGACAAGTTGCAGCTCGAATTAGCCTTCATTCCATTGGTAGAAGACAATTTGCAGCTCGAATTAGCCTTAAAACCACCAAGATTGGCCACATTAAAATCATCCATAGCAGAAAAGCAAACTAAAACTTCTAATAAATTAAAGAAAACGGACCAGCAAACCTAAAACTAAAGAAGAACAAAAATTGAGCTTGTAATCATCAAAAGAAATCAATAATGATCCCAAAGAGAGAATAGAAAAAAATTAAGAAGAACACTCAAAAAATTCTAGAGAGAAGGCAAAGCATTTTCTCTCTTTAAAACCCTCATTGAAAGAGCCATGAAAAAAAAATGCTTAAGGAAGGTAAGACCAATGGCTTAATCTCTAAAGCCACCAGTTCAGTGCAACCAGCTCCTTTCAAGCCTCCGCCAGATATTCAAGGATGCAAGTTGGGCTTTAACAATGACAAGTTGCTCCACGAGATCCACAAGAGGATAGCCAAACTTAAGATCGATGAAGGATCCTCCTCCAATAAAAATATCAATGTTTTAAAAGATGTTGATGTTTTGTCTAGCGCTAATGTTGAATAATTGGGAGAATTTGAATCCCAATTAAGAGGTGAAATGGCTGAATCTTCCCAACCAATAGATACAGGCCAGTTAAACAAGCTTACGTTTGGAAAGCCTAGACCAACGTATAAAACCAGGCCTTATTATCATCGACCCACTCCCGCTGATTTGCTACATGAAGACAATAATGTCTTCGATGGACATTCTTTCAATGGCAGATCCATTGTGGAATGGAATATTGATGAGTAGTCTGAATATCAAATTATTAAGACCCTCAAACATATGATGATGTATGCTCAAGCAGCTATCTTAAAAGGAAATGATGAGCCGCAAATACTACTCCTCATAACTTCAGGATTTACTGGAGAACTGGCTGGATGGTGGGATGATCATCTCACTAAAGAACAAAAGGTAGCCATAAGATCAGCTTCTACGTTTGATTATACAAGCATGGATCAGATGGGTAATCCTATAGTAAAGCCCGATATGATCAATATGCTGATGTCAACGATATGTCTACACTTTGTCGGCAATCTAGATGTCTATCATGATTGCATGAGTGAGCAGCTGATAAATCTAAAGTGTCCTTCATTATCCCACTTCAGGTGGTATAAAGATGTTTTCTTTTCCAAAGTCTTTCAACGAAAAGATTCGAGTATGGACTTTTGGAAATAAAGGTTTATTGATGGTCTACCTACCCTATTTGCAGAAAGGGTTAGAACCAGAATCAGAAACAAGTATGGTGGATCTATTTTGTTTCATGCTCTTACCTATGGCGATTTATCAACTGAAGTAGTGGCTGAAGGTCTAGCAATATGTACCGAGCATAAACTACAACGGAAGATGGATAAAGGATCCACGAAGAAAACTATGGGAGATTTTTGTGAGCAATATGGCTACAATGAATCTTTCTCTACACCTCCCAAAGACAGGTCTAAGCTTAAAAGCAAGAAGTTTA